>SJYC01146755.1:0-39934 GCA_006408675.1 Madoqua kirkii | reverse complement strand
TAAAAAAAAAAAAAAAAAAAAAAAAGAGTTCATTCCTTCATCCTTCCAAACAAGGTACAGAACGACTGACAACAGTACACATTACTGAAAAACACAACTGCATTTTATATTGCTCACTACCCTTTAAATAAGTATAATTCAGATACTAAAGAAAAGAACTGTGAATCACATTAATGCATTACAGAAATCAAAATTAACTTACCACACAAAATAAATTAAAACATTAAATATTAACCTTTTCAGTGCAACATATACAGAAGTCAGAGTAACAAGTTCTTAGAAAAAAAAAAGCATCGGGTTTGTTTTAATAAGATAATGAAAAGTTGAACACTTCAGTATTATTACACTAGGAAGAGGCATTGTGTTCGGTACTGTGTGTGTGTTTACCATGAGACCTTTTAGAAAGCCCGATAAAATCAGTGGCTGGAGAACAGGTCTTCTATTGGAACATTAAGAACAAACATATGTGTTCCTCTTGTTTTTGTGATGTCCTCCTTGGTCCTGGGCTTTTGAAACATCCCCCTGCTCCCCTCCTCAGCTGAGCTGGTTGGGAGAAATCAAAGCCCAGGTCCCACTATGGGATCAGGGTCTCCCAAGCGGTGTTGGAGCCTCTTTGAACCGTTCCTGTCAAGATGGCCTGAAAGAGCAGCCAGCGGTCCACGTGTACTGAAGCAGCCTGGACCCAGTGGAAGAGCAGCCAGCGGTCCACGTGTACTGAAGCAGCCTGGACCCGGTGGAAGAGCAGCCAGCTGTCCACGTGTACTGAAGCAGCCTGGACCCGGTGGAAGAGCAGCCAGCTGTCCACGTGTACTGAAGCAGCCTGGACCCGGTGGAAGAGCAGCCAGCGGTCCTCGTGCACTGAAGCAGCCTGGACCCGGGAAACCTGAAGATGCAGACACGTGCTCCACCTGCACAGAGCAGGCTCCCCAAAAGCTCTGGAGGTGCACCTCTTCCCTCACCAATGCAGGTGGGGGTAATGTCAGTTCTACCGTCTCCTTTCATGGGAAAAGACTCTGGGGACATTCTGCCCCTCTCCTCTGCTGGCACACAATGGCAAGTCTTGCTTGTTTACCACATGTGTTCAGATGTGTCTTCCAGATCAGGATTGGCTGCTGTATATCCTTCCATCTAGAAGACGTTTCCTGCCAGCATGCTTAAAGAAGTCACAGCCTGTACAGCAGTGGGAAAATCCAGGCTCCGCTGAAGATTTGGAAGCAGTCCCTCCCTTCCCCTGCCCCTTTTAAATGGATGTTTTGCATTTCTCCTGAAACAGATATTGGAAACAGCTGTGTTCCCCATCTCCCGGTGTGCAGCTGCTCACCAGGTCAGATCTTGGGAACAAGTCCCTAATCATAGTGAACTTGGCTTTGTAAAAAGCAAGGAAACCCAGGGAACCTACAGAGTTGGATTAGAAGACAATTTTTTACCTGAAAAGGGGGCATTTTTATATCTAACCAAAGAAGTACCAATGTCACAAATGGCATAGGAATCCAATGCTTAGTGGCCATTCTGATTTCTAAGAGAGAAATCACTAAAGAAGCAAGGTTCTCATAACCTGGACATGGACAAAGGTCCACCTTGATCCCAGCCTCTGCCTCCAACTCTCCCAGGGTGGCACACATTTGAGCCTGTGCACTGCACGGTTGTATCAGCACTGGAAGGGGGGGCACCAGCAGCTGTGATTGGAGCAATCACAGACACTAAGTATGAAGTCCCCATGGGAAATCAAGAAGGTTCTTGGTTCTCACCTCCTCACCCTTCTGCAAAAGCTCTTAGGTGCCTACAGACTGGACACTGATCCTTCCATCCAGGAGGTGGAGAAAACCCCACAAGACATTCTCAATACCAGTTCTTGCTTTTTAAAGGCAAGCAGACCTCAGTCTCTAAAAAGACTGAGGAAAGATTGTTGTAAAGTAAATATGTGATTTCAAGCTAAAAACCAATGATGCCACTCCACTTCCATTAGTCTCTCCATACTGGAATCAGACTTTCAGGAGAGCCCAGTGAAAAAAGAGAGGGCAAACTGGGGTCCACAAACCAGGGTCAACTGCATGGGTCTCTGGGGGTGAAGCCCCAGCCCACAGATCCGCTGCTGTAAGACCTGTGTAAGGAACGCAAACTTAAGCATATATTCTCTCATGATGAGACCCCAGAAGCTATGTCAGTTACACTGCTGGCGAACAGATCCCATTTCTAATCTCGGTGCTCTGGGCGCAGTGTCATTCAATACAAGTGTCAGAATTGCGACACAGGTCATATAATTTTCTCAACTGTAAGAAACACAGAGAAAATGCCTTGAAATAGATGTACTGGGCAGTAGAATTCCAGGAGGACAAAATGACCTGGTAGGAATTTCAAGCTCACTTGACATATTTTAAAAGTCCCTTTCATGAAGTGAAGAGCTATAGGCACTGAAGGGTTAACAGGTAGAGCTCTCCCATTTTTCAAATATTAGTGAATAAGAGTTCCCTCACATAAGGAGTTTACAACTTATTTCATTGTTTCCCTGTTTGCAAATTTTAATAACAATTCCTAGGGATGAGCTCCACCATGAAGCTGGAATAAACCAGAGTTTCCCACAAGCAGGCCCATTGGGTTGGAGAGTACCCAGGAGAACAATTTCTCCTTCTCTGAGGGAAAAGCAAGACCCACGTGATGGAGGCAGCTTATTAAGAGTTTTTGTTTTAAAACAAAAAACAAAAACCTAGCATCCTGAATGGAAAAGAAAAATAAAATCACTGGAATACTTCTCCTAATGCTTAAAAATAAATAGGAAAGTTCAATTTGTCCTTTTCAAAATAAAGCAACAAAGCAACCAAGTAACAACATGGAAAATAAGTGACTGGTCCCCTTTTCATGGGTGCAACCCCAAACGCCTGTTGCTCTCTGCTAAAGCTCTATGTCTAAAAGATTCTCGGATGGCCCACCAGAAGGGTAATAGGTTTAATAAGAGCGGAGTAGTCACTGTTGTGTTTCCTCCTTGTAGATACACACACAGACTCTCTTCCTCTTCCTCAATAAGGTGCCAGGTCTCCACTGTAAGATCTACTAACTTTTCAGCAGGAATGTATCATAGGGCAGTTTATCAGTTTTGTGTATTAAATGACATGATCTCTGAACCCCAATCTTTGCTCCCATCAGTAACTCCTCTGCTTCCATCTCCACTCATCCTGCTGCTTCCCCCCACCCCCGACCCCCACAAGTTTTAGCTGTCCCAAAGAGACCAGACATTTCTAATCAGTCTAGTGTTTTGGCCAGCAATACATGGATCATTGATGTAGATGTCTGAAAGGCTTTTACGCTTTTTACACTGACTTAAGAGATTAAAATAAAATCATCATCCATCTAATAAATAAGAAATTATCTCTGAGGATGGTGACAGTTCAGGAAGGTCTTCAACATCATGTGTCCACGGAAGACACTGGGCTGGTTGAGGGTTTCATGACAGAGGACTGGAAAAGCTCCTCCTCCACTGGTATCTTCATGTGGCAAAAGCAGTGATGCTTTTTTTCACCATTTTCCCCAATAAGCAGATAAGGAAAAAAAAACAATTATAGGAACTCCAGTGTCGGGCACGATGGAGACTATTGTGGGGAGACGGGTCTGGTATCCGTAACTGACAGAACACACCTACACACACACCTGGATGCAGATGACGAAGCACATAGGTCATTAGGTAAATAGGAGGTCCACCCGTGCCATTCATTTCTGACCAGTCTTTAAACTGTGGGCCACCGATTTCTTCTCCAGGTTACATCGGATAACCCCAAGCAGACAGAGTTCTGGACAGAATTTCGAAGGAAGGCCCACATGAGACAGAAAGCCTGCACAGGTGACGGCAGGCAGAGAAGGAAAGGCCTGCTGGCCCATGCCTGGCAGCCCCTGCCGCGCTGAACTCGAGAAGTCCTTTTTCCCTCTGGCTGCTGCAGGCACCTGGCAGAACTCCTCCTCTGGGCTCTTCAGACCACTGGAAGGAAGGAAAAACAGATTAAGCTCTGCAGGCCACTCTGCAGCCAGGCTGGGGAAACTGGCATGGGACAGAAACTTGGGGGTGCACCAGCCCAAGTCACTGGGTTCTCTTGGGCAATCAAGTCCACATTCTGCTGGTTCAACCACAGGGGCAGTAGCTCCTGAATTTGTGCTTTCAGCACCAAAGGAAAGAAGGAAATGGGGACACACACTGCTGAAGGCCTTCATTCAGCTGGAGGTGATTCAGCCCTGTCTGCAGCCAGTTCCCTCATAGCAGCGGCTTAGCGGGCAGCTCATGAGCTAGTCAAGGGCTCTGGCAGCACAGTGGCTTCCTCTAAGTCCACTGAAGAACAGACCCCTTTATTTCTCAATGGGTGGGCCCTAAGGGTATCCTCTGTGCCTGTCACAGGGAAGCAGGGTACACCCAGTCCCCAGCAGCTCCTGAGTCCAGTCCAGCCTGGACATCTTCCTGCACTGGTCTCTCCCGGGTTCCCTGGAGGTGGAGCGTACCCATCATCTTAAGGAGAGGGGCTTTAGCCTTGGTGGCCATCTCTGCAAGGTCAGACCCATCGCTGGGTTCAAAGCCAACATTCTCTCAAAATGTAGGTAGAGAAGAAGTGACATTAACAAGAAATTTACTCCACCTTAAATGACTCTGCCAAGGTGCAGACTGAGGGTACAAAAATACTATCAATTTTCTTAAAAAGCCATACACAATTTTTTTCTATTGGTGTTAAAAGACCAAACAAAAATGTTTATCTTCATTAGCTTAATGCATGGTCCCCTGAGGTAGTGAAGGAAATGGGAGTAGGGACTTGAGGCCCTGGGTCTCATCCTAGCTCCCCCAGGGACTCAGACCTTCCACACAGGTCTTTGGCAGACTCAGTTTACCCACACCCTCCTCAAGACCACTGCAAGGATCAATGAATCAGCACATTCCTAAATCAAAAGAACTGCTCACGCACAATTACTATGGCTCTTGAATGAAGATCAAGTAACTGCGGCCCCTCGCCTTCAGTCCCCTCCAGGTCAGACCACCAGGAGGCCTAAGGAGCGCAGCAGGCACTTTCTTCCTGCCCTCTCCACACAACCTTGAGCTGACTGTTAGTACAGAGTCAGGTGGATGAGGCTGGGGTGACTGTCTCTTGATGAACCATTTCCTAAAAAGGAACGCTAAGCTTATGATGGTCTTTTTGGGCAAACAAGCATTCCAGAAATTCATTCATGTGTGGCTTTTCAGAGCCTGTCTGGATTAATTCGCTATTTGACTCCAGGAGCCTGGAGCTAGGGATGCTCAGAGAAGGCTCTAGAGATATGAGTCCGGCATCCTAGCCAGATGTCCAATCTTTTTCACGGATGTTGGAGAAAATATTCATGGAACAATGTAAGCTGAACGAAGATCACAGGATTCTAAGAGTTCAGAGTCCTTCAAGACCTTCTAGAAGCCGCATCTCTCATTTCACTGCTGGGAAAGGGAAGATGATTTCTCAAGAGAAAGAGAAAGAACGTCTGTTGTGTGTCTCGAGTCTGTGATATACCAGGTTCTTTATATCAGTACTTATTTAATTTGCATGACATCTTTTTAATGAGAAAGCCAAGGCTCAGAGATGTTAAGTTACTTGTTAAAGGCCACATGGTCACAGGTAAGGATAACAGAGCCACCTTCTGAGGAAAAGACACATTGGAATAAACTGAATCTGACTTGGAAGGATAAGTGTCCTCTTCTTTTTCTCCCTTCTTTCTGCTTCACCCTCCAAGAACTTCTGCCCTGACTTGGAGCAGGCGGTTCTTTTCTCTACCCAATAGTGTCTTCCGAGGGAAAAGTCCTCCCTCTAGACAGCCTCCTTACCTGTTTCTGAGTGGCAGCAAGCAGTCCTTCCCTTCAGGAGGGCGCTGGGCTTCTCATGCCGGCAGATGAGCGCCCGGCACCACTCACAGTGTTTTCGGACCTCACAGCAGCTGCAAAGGTGCAGAGAACACAGGCTGGGTAGGAGCCTGGCAGGAAGCCCAGCTGGTGCAGTGTCTGTTGGAGGGGCCTGCTGGGCAGCTCCGGGCTCTACCTATCCTTCCCCTGGAGCTTCCAGAGGGACAATCACAGCACAGGGCTGAGGGCTTTGCAAGGAGGTGGCCTTTGGGGCCACTTGTAGAAGGATCTGTTGGCCACCCAAAAAGACCAGCTCTATGTGGCCACTCCTCTCTGGGTTGGCCAAATAGGCTCCAGCTGACAGCGGGGACCAATCACCCCCCACCCCTCACCCCAGTGGCCCAGCTGTTTGCTCCATAAAGCAGCAGTTGGGTCACTTAGAACCACTGTCAGGACTGGGCCAAAACAGCCACTTCAGGCTGGCTGTGTGGGCTCGGGACGGCGTCATCCATCAGGAGCAGCCAGCAAGCAGTAAAGCAGGGACTGATGCAGACTGCATGGGCCCACGGAAGGAATGAAAGAATGAGCCACGCAGCTCCATGGCTTCAGATCCTTTTCCGAAGACTAACACTCTCTGGTCGTGGCAAATGCGTCCTCCCAGTGCACCTGCTACCTGTATTTCCAGGGAACCTTGGGCCAGTGTTCTCCCAATACTGGAAATACAACCCTCGGGTCTATCCCTTTGCAGAGCAACCCAATCGGAAGATATAAGCAAGCAAATGAGGCTAAGAACACCCGGAAAGGGGCTGAGGAAGGCTTCCTGGAAGATGCCAGGCAGCAACTGAGGTCTGGAGGAAGAGCAGAGGGAGTAACAGCAACAGTGGCTTTAGGATTTGCAGGGAGGAAGTGTGGCTGTTAACTGCACACAGGAGGCTTGGAGCCTTTTCCAGTTCCCTCTGGAACCCCTGCATACCCCATCACAATGGTGAAGCCTCCAGGCCTTTGGCTCTGCTTCCAGTCAAGGCCCATTCGCTGGAGATCTCCCAGGCTGTGTGCCCTTCATACCGCTCGACTTTCACCAAAATCCCTCTTCGCTTTGCTAACGCCAATCAGACATCACAGCGATAAACTGCTGAGGTGGCCCTGCTATCTGGGAGCGCTGCGATGGCCCCTGGAAGGCAGGCAGGTGGGGGACCCGGCCTCAGGGGCAGTGAAGACTTACTGTATCAGCACACACGTGATGATGAGGACGGCCAGGGCCACGATGGAGACCACCACCAAGGCGGTGATGGCCTGCTTCTTCTGGCTGGCAGCCACCACGGCCAGGAGGTCTGCGTGTTCACAGCGCGCACCAACGTACCCAGAGTGGCAGCTGGGGAAGACAGCGACATCAGCACATGCTCCGGGCAGGGGTCTCATTCGCCCCACTCCCCAGGAGGATTGGACTGGAGAGACCCAAGCCTGACAAAAAACCCCAAAAGGGCCCCTCCAGCCCTGGCTATTGGAGGCAGAGGTGTCGGTAAAATCGCCCTGGCTCCCCTGCACAGGTTCCTCTTGCTTGGAGAACGAGGTAACTCATCAGCTTATCATCTGTGGAGGCAAGGTGCTGCTGAAGCACTTTGTCATCATGGTTACTATGCCAGATCCTGGGGGAGTGAGGAAGGCAGCAAATGTGTCTAGGACATGAAGCTCATTTTGGCAGTTCATAAAAAACCAGGTTATTTTTAAACTAAATGTGTGTATTCAGAATTCCCAGTGATGAGAGAAAGAAAACACGCTAAAGCAGCAGGAGACAAAGACTGTGGCTTGATTTTTATCTTCTTTGTCAGGGCTAATTAGTCCTGCAAGCATTTACCAGGCCATGCAGCGCACAGGGGCACGTACTGCCATAGAACCAGCAGCACTGTCCCGTAACTGTAGGACCTGAAAAGCCCCAGGGGGCTTACATTTGTGATTCCTTTAAACTTGGGCTTCCAGACCCCAGATGCCAGGGGTCACAGGATAAATACAGGGTATTTCCTGGAGCATAGTTTTTGCTCAATGTTAACAAAATTTTAATCATTTTAATGTTAAAAGAACAGGTACTATATGGGTTTAAGGCAAACAGGAGATGTTGCAAAAACGGCTGCTTAAGGCCACAGCCTGGGATACTGGAGCATACAGCTTTGGTCTCTAAGGCTGCTTATGGAAAAATTTCTCACTGGTGCTCTTTCTTCCAAAGCTCAATGGTTATGTACCTCATTTAAAGGCATTTTTAGTTTGAATTCAGGTACTTGCTTTCAGTTAAAGATTAATTTACACTTGATCCATGTTTTCTCATTTAGTCTTTGCACAGAAAAGTCAAATCATTTGCTTGTAACCACCATGCCAAGGAGGCTCAGGAGGTAAAGAATCTGCCTGCAATGTGGGAGACCCTGGTTCAACCCCTGGGTCAAAGAGAAGATCTCCTGGAGAAGGGAATGGCTACTCACTCAGCAGGAGAATTCCTTGGACAGAGGAACCTAGCGGGCTACATAGGGTTGCAAAGAGCCAGACACTGCCAAGCAAGAGAGAGAAACACATTCCCAGATCTGTGGACCCCAGGGTCTGGATTCTGGCTCACTCAGCAGGCTGCTGCCCCAGTATACTATCTGGGATTGGGATAAAAACACTGCAGATTAAGCTCTTGATCTTGAAACAGTAAAGGAGATTTGAGATTCTAGGCCCAACAATGCAGGGTTCTCCACAGACCTAAGGAGAGAGCAGGCTCTAGGGAGAAGGAAGATGCGGGAGCTCTGGCAAGAAAACTTTGCTTGAAAAAGGAGCTGGACTACGGAAGTGTGAATAAGAGCCCAGGCTCTCACAGGCATAGGCTAGGAGTGAGATGACTCGGAAGGTTGTGAAACAGGGACGAGTTTGTTTTTTTTTTTTTTTTGCTTGGTTTTAATAATAGGATCACGTGAAGGCCAAAGTCAGGAAACAGCTCACCCTGTAGGAGGGGGAGAAGACAAAGGCACTGGTCCCTTCCCCCCAGGAGAAAGCTAAAGCATGGACTGAACTTGAGACTGAGAGGCAATAAACAGCAGGCACAGGTGATGCACAAATGAAGCTGTGTCTACAGAGAATGTTGCAAAGGGAGCCCCCTCCAGCCATTCTGAGTTTTCACTCTGCACCCTGATGGCTCTCATCTGGGTGGTGGGCTTCTTCCTCCTTTCATTTAGCATCCAGCACCCCATATCTGCAGGACCCTAATCTACCCCCTCTACTTTATCTTCTGTCACTTAGATTTCAGCCAACCCATCAGTCCCCCATCCCCCAGTGCCAACTAAACTAGTGCCAGCAGCACACAGACTCTGCAGACACATCTGTCCGTGAATGAATGATTACCTTCCCCTTGTCCATCTCAGCTCCTGCTACCTTCTCTGCCTGCAACACTATTCCTCACTTCCTTCCTCAAACTCCATCTCAAAGACCACATTCTCCAAGAAGATATAATTTGAAGACTCATTCATTCATCCATCCATCCATTTTTCAAAGCTCTTTCCATGGATCTCTATAGCCTGTCTTTCCCTAAAGGCCCTTAGGACTATGCCCACCTCTGTGACTGCCCTTCCTGCCAGCTTCACTGGAGGCCAGCCTCTAGACTCCTGCAGGCAAGACCGAGCTCTACAAAATTTCTGGTGAACCACTGAACAGAAGAAGGTTGGGGAGCCTAGGCTTTGTTAGATGTCTAACCAGGAATTGTGGCCAAGTCAATTAGACTTCTCTGTAGTTGGGTGTTGGTGTTGCTTCCTCCTAGGGAGGGGAGTGTGATGACTATTTGCACAGCCATTTATGAAAGGTCCAGGCCATAGGAGAGGCAATTTCACCCAGCTTAAACTCCTCTAACCCACAGGCTCTGGGAGAGGAGGACTCAAACATCTCCTCAACTGTCTCAACTGTTGGTTCTGGAAACCCTATGAACTAACAAATCAATGCTGGGGACTCCAAGAAATCCTATTTAAATAAAACAGTGGGAGCCTAGTGCTAATTACAACATTAGCTTATTGAAGGCTATGCTAAACTCCTACATGAATCGTCTCGGTTAATTCCAACAATAACAACAGCATGTGAGGTCTAGACTGCTATTTACCTTGTTTTACAGATGAGGAAAGAGGGTGGGGAGTGGATTCTAGAGTTTAAAAACTAAAGATCTTAACTGTGAAGGAGACCTTTCTAGTGTAATGCAAATTGATTTGGAAGATACTCTGGGATATTGATTCAATGGCAAACTCACAAACCACATAGCAAAAGGGAAGATGGGCTGCTGACTGCCCTGTAAAGAGGTCTTTCTGCTGTGGGCAAATTGCAAAGATGCCCCCAAACAATGCCATCTTAACTCACCGGGAAAGACAGCCCCCAGACTGAGTCACACTTTGCTAACTTTCTTATTCTTTCTAACATGTGAGTGCTGGGCCCTTCACAACCAGCCTTGCCTCAGAACTGCTCCAGTGGAGGCCCGAGCCCATTACGAATGTCTTCATGCCAAAAAGAATGCCTCTTTGTCCCCTTAGGGTCACGGCTGCAAACACTCAAACCCCAGTCCACTGAAATAGGGTGCTCAGCATGTTTCTGAATGAAACCTTCCCCGGTCAGGCAAGAGAGTTACATGAGTTGTTGCCAAATATTGGGTTGGTGAAAAAGTTCATTTGGACTTTTCTGTAAGACCTTTTGGCCAACCCAGTACATGAGACTCTAGGTCACAGCCTAGGTGAGCTCTTAGAGTAGCGAGTCTTAGCTTCAAGTAGCCCAACTGCACTGGGAGGCAGAAGAGCCTGTGGTCAAGATACTCGAGCTTTTCCCAGGACCTCCCAGATCAAAGCCTCCCTGAAAATGGGGCCTGGGTGTCTTAAAGAAAAGGCTGAAGGTATTCTGATGAAGCCAAAGTTGAAAGCCACAGTGAAGGCTGACCAGTGAAATCAACTCTAGCTGTACAATGGAATGGCCTGAGGAGCTTGGGGAAAAAAAAAAAATCTTGATGTCCAGGTCATACCCCAGAGCAACTAAGTTAGAGTCCCTGGGAGTAAGGACTGGCATCAGTATTTTTAAAGCTCCCAGATTATTCCAACGGGCAGCCAGAGTTAGACTTTCTAAGGCAATTTGGACTTGCTGGTTTGGGGATGGACAGAGGTCCTTTTTTTCCCCCACCACTCATCTGTAATATAGGCAGGCTTCTCAGTTGCTCTTTACGGGGGGTGGGGGTGGGTAAGAAAAGGTTTGGTGACAAACATTTTTTAAAAATTTCCCAAGCTTCTACTAATATTAGGCTTAATTATGCCAGTTATTGTAGAATAAATCACACAATGAGGGGAAGCATCACCTCACCTGGCCACAAATGACTCACGCTTGACTCAGCTGCTGTCTTGACCTCAGGTAGGCACCAGATCCCATCTGGCTGCACATCAGAATCACCTGGAAAGCTTTGGAAAATGCCAAGGCCATGGCCACACCCTTGGAAATGCCCCTGACCAATTGGTCTGGGCACTCAAGTGACTCTAATGTGTGGCCAGGCCTGAGAACCACTGAGGCAGAACAGTCATTTAAGTTATAGACTCGAGAGCAACACTCCAAAGTCTGCCCCTTTCCCCTCTCTCCCCTCTTCCTCTCTCTCTGGGCATTTCCCCAGGGTGGGAGCTGTACAATGGGTCTTCTCATTCAGGTGCAGGAGAAACCCAAGATGTGGCACCTCTGTTTGAGAAAGGAATCTGAATAAAATAGGAATTATTCTGTCACCACGAGGAATGGCAAATGTGTCAGCCTGAACATTTTTCTATACCATTTGATCATTTAATTTCATCTGTTGAGAGTGAGTATTGCTGATGGCACCCCACTCCTGTACTCTTGCCTGGAAAATCTCATGGACGGAGGAGCCTGGGGTTGCGAAGAGTTGGACACTACTGAGTGACTTCACTTTCACTTTTCACTTTCATACATTGGAGAAGGAAATGGCAACCCACTCCAGTGTTCTTGCCTGGAGAATCCCAGGGACGGGGGAGCCTGTTGGGCTGCTGTGTATGGGGTCGCACAGAGTTGGACACGACTGAAGCGACTTAGCAGCAATAGTAGCAGCGGCACTGTCAAACACAAGGAATGCCAAGTTTGTCTTCATAATTTTGAAAATGAGCCTCTGGAATCACATACAAGCTGTTTTCCCCAAATAAGAAACGAAAAGAAAGTTGTCCCCACAAAAAGACAGGGCAAAGTGCAGCACAGGAGGGGCAAGGATCCTGTCTGAGCTGAGAAGCCACAGTGGTTGAAGATGAGGGGCAATGTGCTCCAACCTGGGGGCCCTGGGGCCTTCTCTGCTGTGTGCTGATTCAGTCTGGAGGTGGCACTGGTGCTTTCTTAGGAGCAAACGACAATAATTAAATGATGAATAATATGCCTCTCTTTCTCCTCTGCTCAGGGCTTTCAGACCTTCTAGCCCTGTCCAGTTGCCCAGTTTTCCCCGCTAAGTCCCCTTTGCACCTGGTTCACAGTGCCTTTAAAAATTTTAAAGAAATGATGATAATGCATGTAGAGCTGTGCTCTTACAATTTTCTTTCCTCTTAAGGAAAATATCTTCTAATCAGAAAAATAATGGTTCTAAGCAAATTGGGAAGTACATAAATTATAAGAGAGTGGAGAGAAAAAGAAAGTCCACATTACTGCACATCCAACCACCTCAAAGTCTGACAAGTAAGTATTTCTTTTATACAGTTTTCTTTTTAACATAGTTAAGATTTTTAAAAAATATTATTTTGTATCAATTTTTCTTTTGACATCTCTTCACCATTTTACTATGTCAATAAAACATGCAGGAGTTGTTTGAAATGGTTGTAAAGTAATTTATACAGAGTTTGCTTCACTGAACCCTTACCATTTAGACTGCATCCAATTTTGATTTCATAAATAATGCTAATGGATTATCTTTGTGTACACATTTTGCTTGTGTTTGAGATTACTTCCTCAGGATAGGATCCCATAAGTGGGCACAGCATGGTATAGTGAGTGAGTGAAGTCGCTCACTCAAGTCCGACTCTTTGCAATCCCATGGACTGTAGCCTAACCAGGTTCCTCCGTCCATGGGATTTTCCAGGCAAGAATACTGCAGTGGGTTTCCATTTCCTTCTCCAGGAGATCTTCCTGACCCAGGGATTGAACCCAGGTCTCCTGCGTTGTAGGCGTGGTATAGACTTGGAGCCAAATTGTCATGGATTTGAATCCCATTCCTCACTTAATGCCTGTGTGACCTTGAGCAAGTTACTTAAGCTCTCTGTGCCACTGATTCTGTGTCAGTAAAACACACAGTAACAAAACTTACCTCATAGAGTTATGAGCATTAAATGAGTTAACAGCTTGTGAAGTGCCTGACACAAAGGAAGGGCTGTATGAGTGCTAAAAATGTAAATAAAAGAATGAGAGCATTTTAAAGGCTCTTGAGAGACACTATCTTCATAAACAATGATGTACTTTCTGGCTGGAGGCTAGTGTTCTGAATTTTAGTCAAGGGACCCTAAGATAAAGTCTTTAATATGGGGGTCAAGGACCAAATTGACCAAAGTTAGGGACTAGGTTTTAGAAAAATATTTATACCAACTTGCCTTAACCATGGGGTTGTGGTGGGAGTGGGGACATTGAGCCACAGCACACATGTATTGGGTGTACCCATTCTTGGCCTTGGGGTTTCCCTGGAAGCTCAGCTGGTAAAGAATCCTACTGCAATGCAGGAGACCTTGGTTTGATTATTGAGTTGGGAAGATCCCCTGGAGAAGGGATAGGCTAGCCACTCAAGCATTCATGGGCTTCCCTGGTGTCTCAGATGGTAAAGAATCCACCTGCAATGTGGGAGACCTGGGTTTCATCCCTGAGTTGGGAAGATCCCCTGGAGGAGGGCATGGCAACCCACTCCAGTGTTCTTGCCTGGAGAATCCCCATGGACAGAAGAGCCTGGCAGGCTATAGTCCAAGGGGTCGCAAACAGCTGGACACGACTGAGTGACTGAGCACACATTCTTGGCCTCCAGAACAAGATTTGCCATGACCTATAACCTCTCTGCTTGGGGCACTTGGGGAGGAGTGCACTGCAGGGGTAGGGGCTTCCTCATGGCACATGGTCTACTCGACTTTCACTGTTCCTTCAGCAGGACCTGAATCCTTCAGCTGTGGTCATGGTTAACAATATACGGATCACCAGGTGATGTGGTGCTGATGAAGGCTGATGGTGGTGGTGCTGATGAAGGCTGCTCTTACACTCTGCTGGGAGCTGGGCTTGAATGTTCTCCAGTGCTCTAACAGCACCTTCTGTAGTAATTCAATAGATGAATGGATGAAGACGTGGCACATATATACAACAGCATACTACTCAGCCACAACAAAGAAGCAAATAAGTCATTTGCAGGAACATGGATACAACTAGAGATTATCATACTAAGTGAAGTACGTCAGAAGGAGAAAAGGCAAATATCATAGGATATCCCTTATACGTGGAACCTAAAATACAACACAAACGAATTTATCTACAAAACAGAAACAGACTCAGAGACAGAACAGACTTGTCTGTTGCTAAGGATCAGTGGGTGGGAGAGGGATGGACTGGGAGTTTGGGGTTAGTAGACTCAAACTATTACACAAAGAATAGACAAACAACAAGTCCTGCTGAATAGCATGGGGAGCTCTATTCAATATCCTGGTATAAACCATAATGGAAAAGAATATAGACATGTATATAACTTACTCTGCTATACAGCAGAAATGAACACAATACTATAAGTCAGCTCTATGTCAATAAACAATAAATTTAAAAATAACTTTCTGTGATAATGCAAATGGTGTCTGTATGTGTGGCATCTAATATAGTAGCCACTCGCTGCCCAGAGGTACTAAGTACCTGAAATGTGGCTAGCGAGACTGAAAAATGAAATTTAATTAAATAAGTTAAATAGCCTCACATGGCTAGTGGCTCCTGTCTTGGACAGCAAAAGCTCTACATGTGTTATGGTCACTGAGGCCTCCTTACAATCCTGAGAAATACTCATCTCCCCATCTTATACACAAAGAAACTCAGGCTTAATGGTGTTAAGTCACTTGGGTCTGACCTTGAAATTTATGCCTTTAACTGCTGTGTGATCCTGCTGGTGTGTGACCCTCGGTATCTGCTTCCGGTGAGGGCAGAGAGAAGGCGTGCACTTCCTCAAGATCTGTAGTTGGGTGATGTCCTAACTTCTCCCCCTAACCCCACCACCTGCTGGTTGTTGAGGATCTACATGAAGTGGCTTAAGCACCAGCAGGAAAACTGCCCCCAACCCTGGTCTCTCGGGAGGCATGTTCTCGGCTGCGCGGGCAGTCTGCGGGCTTCCTGAAGGTGGTCACCCCTCTCTGGGTGTTCGACTGTTCAGATCCCAGTGGATGGGTCTGTGGCCAGAGCCAGGTGGCATATTTTCCTTGGCCGACAGCCATGTGCTTTCACACTTTGCTGTGGGAAAGTCAAGGAGTTCAGTCACTGAGAGGCATTTTGGACTGTGAGACACTCCAGCGAATTGCCACTGGCTGCCAACACTGGAACCCTGAAAACCTGTCCCCTGGGTGGCTTCCTTCAACTGTTTTCCTTTGAAGGTTCCTGCAAACAGCAGACCAACGCTTTGCAGAATTTGCCTCAGGGGAAAAAGTGGTGCTTGAGTCCTAACCTTGCATTTCTCTGGTTTTACTAACTGCCTTTGGAAGTTCTTTGCCTATTTGTTTTCTAAAGTGGTTGGTGCCTGCTGCTGCCGCTAAGTAGCTTCAGTTGTATCGACTCTTTGCGACCCCCTAGGGAGCAGCCCACCAGACTCCCCCAACCCTGGGCCTAGCAGGGATTTATTAAAGGAGACCAAAAAATACAATTTAGGGTTCATGTGGAGCATACATATTTCAGGATGGTGTTCACTACCTTTGGCAATTTCTGACTAGTTATTTGTTTTAACTTTTTTTCTTAATTTCATATTTTAGTGTGAGATGTCATTTTAACTCTGGAGACCCAAAGACTATTGTTCTTTTGGAAAACAAAGCTTAAGAGCCTACAGTATTTTAGAATAATCTTCGGCCCCTTTGGGTCTCCCTTGTAAGTCCATGACTGACATGCCCTTAACCTCAAGGTTTGTGAGTTTTACTGACTAGGATGAGTGTGTCAGTTCCCCTAGAGCTAGGGTGGTTCTTAAGGGCAGGAACAGCAGGCTTTGCTTTCTCTGCATAGACTCAGAATTTCTGATCTAGTGGCAATGAATGAATTAGAATACTCTTCTAAGTACTGCCTCAGTTTCCCCATCTGTAAAGTAGAGGTAACAGCAGAGTGTCCTTCATAAGGTCATTGAGAGGATTAAAGAGTTGGCATGTAACATGTTCAAACAGTGCATAGTAAGGCCCGTGTATTAGTCACATAGATCTTTTCAAAAACATTGAGAAAGCAGTGATACACATATGAGAAATGATACCTGAAATACCAAGATGGCCTTAGCCAGTTGGTAGTCAGAATGTGCGGAGAAGGCAATGGCACCTCACTCCAATACTCTTGCCTGGAGAATCCCATGGATGGAGGAGCCTGGTGGGCTGCAGTCCATGGGGTCGCTAAGAGTTGGACACAACTGAGCGAACTGACTTTCACTTTTCACTTTCATACATTGGAGAAGGAAATGGCAACCCACTCCAGCATTCTTGCCTGGAGAATCCCAGGGATGGGGGAGCCTGGTGGGCTGCCACCTATGGGGTTGCGCAGAGTCGGACACGACTGAAGTGACTTAGCGGCTAAGTACTGAAAATTCAGAAAGGTATAAGGTATGGTCCTGCCCTCAGCAAGCTTAGAGGCTCATGTGGCGACAGAAATGATCAAAACTGGCTGTGGTGAGCAGAAAAGAAGGGCGACAGGATGCTGGGCTGGCGGCAGCTTCGCTGTCAGGGAGCAGTAGGCAGAGGAGGCAACTGAAGAACTAGAGAGGGCAGGCTGTGCTCCAGAGAAGCTGGGTGTTTGCTTGGAGTTGTAAACGTGACCTCCAAAATGCAAGTAATTAATTAAAACCACCAAAGAATAATTCCAATTCATCTACGGCTACATGAAACACATCTGTGAGCTGAATACTGCCCCAGGCCGCCAAGACCCAATGGGGAAACTGAGGTAAAGACGAGGTAAAGTCTTGCATGGCCATGCCTCCCCAGAGACGGTCAGCTTCCCCATACTGCAAAAGGGGATTCTATAGACTCTGCTCTTTCCTTGAGAGTCTGTGCACAGGGCAACAAGGTTGGGAATGACCCTGATGTTTCCCTGGAGGAAGATTTGCCTGCAAAGGGACAGTGTCAATACCTTTCCTGGAAACAAAAGCTTAGCTTTTTGAGATGAACTCTGTGAGGCTGAGGCAGAAAGAGTGTCCTCTGGGGCAGCAAACAGAACATGGGTTTGGGGGCTAGAACTGATGGGACAGAATCCCAGCTCCACCGTATATAGGCTCTGGGCCTCTGGGCAAGTTGCCTAACTTCTCTGAGCTTAAGCCTTCTGATTTACACAATAAGGGCAAGAATCTCTACTTGAGAGGAAGGATGAGAGAACGGCATAGTCACTCTATGTGGAGCTGGGGCTGGCACACAGTTAGTTTTTACCAGAGCTTACTATTATTATTTATAGTAATAGTTACAGTGTGAGTGGGGAGAGAGTTGGCCAGCTGTCCAGAAAACCACCATTAATGGCGTGTAAATGTGATGGACAATGACCTCCTTGAGCCAAAAGCAGAGCTTGGCACCCAGGCTGAGGAGAACAAGAGCGCCCCCCACGTCCCACTCTCAGAAGGCTTCCAGCAGCCAGGTAGGGTTATCGCTCTGGGTCTCTGCTGACCAGGCTCAAGGCTGCCAGCTCTAAACGTTTAGAACAGCCCCTGATCTGGCGGAAACACTAACCTTCTGACACAACTTTGGTCAGAACTGTCCTCTCTCCAAAGAAGACCCTCTCATCGCATCGCCGGGAGTAGCCTGAGGTCTTGGCACTAGAGATGACTGGAAGGGAGAAGACCCTCCACCTGCTGCACCAGAGACTTCCTGAGATCTGGTCTAAAGAGTCACACTTCCTTCAGGGCCAGTGTTTTCCCACAGTGAGCAGCAAGTAACAAAAACAGTCCCATCAGTCTCCAAGGCTCCCACGTGTATTTCCATAAGAGTGGTAATCATGAATGACAGTGACTCTTGCCATCAGCATGCTTGGTATTTATGGGGTGGGCAGGAGGGCTCTTGGCCCTGCAGATGTGACCTGGGGCCTTATCCAGTTCTCCTGGAGGAAGGTGGCCAGTGTGCCCCTCCAAGTGAGGCCCAGAGGCACCCCCAGGGGCCCCTGCACAGTCTCACACAGCTGCCCCTCAGGAAGAGGAGAGTCCCACCCGCCACCACTTACTGGGCAGGCTCTCCCAGGCCCCTCGGCTACTCCTCTGATACCCTTCAGCATCGCGGATAAGAAAGCAGCTTTAGGAGCCAGACCAGCCAGGTCTGAATGTGCACTCTCCTCTGTGATAAGGGCCCAGCCTCTCCATGCCCTGGGGTCATCATGAGGATTACATAAGTTAATATGTGCTTAGAACAGTGACTGGCATGAAGCAAAGCTCAATAAACGCTGGCTTTTTATTAACATTTAGTATTTACCAGTACCAGTGACTTCCCAGGTGTCGCTGGTGGTAAAGACCCCACGTGTGTTTGATCCCCCAGGTTAAGAAGATTCCCTGGAGGAAGGTATGTCAAGCTACTCTAGTATTCTTCCCTGGAGAATCCCCATGGACAGAGGAGCCTGACAGGCAATGGTTCATAGGGTCACAAAGAGTTGGACATGACTCTTTGTGACTTTGCACGCGCGCACACACACACACACACACACACACTGGTGCTATTAGGTTGGATCATATGAAATTGCTGACTTCCATTTTCCACCTATAAAAATGGCATTTTCGTAGAGATGGATGGTTCTTAAAGGGGGTGGAGGACAATTTTGCCTCCTCTACAAAGCCCCCCAGCCCAGGGTACACTTGGCAATGGCTGGAGACATTTTTGATTGCCACGACTGTTGGGGGGAAGTGGTACTGGCACCTGGGGGGTAGAGGTCAGGGATGCTAACATCCTTCAGCCACACAGGCATGGCCACAAAACAAAGGGTTACCCAGCCCCAAATGTCCACAGTGCCAAGGCTGAGTACAGGGCCAGCTTACAGTATTCCACCATGCACAGGTTAACTTTCTTAAAACATCCCTTTCCCAAACTGATGGCTCCCACTGGCTAGAGAATAAAGGCTCACTTCCAACAGGCCCTGGCCTCCAATTCACTGCAGGTTTGTCTCCTCCCTGCTGTGGCCGCATGGACCCATAACAGTATAGTACAGCTAGTAAAATCAGCCGGAAGTATGCGCAAAGGGTTGGGATGCATGAGTATCCAGGCCTGGAGTAACTTCTCTGCTTTCCCCATCAGCCTAAGTCCAACAGCTGCTCTAGAAGGATTTACTTGTGTGCCTTTCTTGCCCAGTTGGGCTGACCATTGCAATCACTGGTGGCTTTTAACTAATGTGACTCCTGGGTCCCTTTCCTAGAGCTTCTGATTCAGTGGGTGTGGGTGGGCTCAGCTATATTTTAAGAAGCAACCCTCCCTGCACCCCGCCCCGCTTCGTGCTGGGCCTGCTATGCCCATCTTTGTTCCCAAGTTGTTCTGTCCTGTTGCCAGTCAGGCACACCAACCCTTTGTGTGCCCTTCTGGCTTATTTTATTAGCTGTGCAGTAAAGATGCCAGAGGGCACAGACCTCATCTCAGAGATACTGGCCACTCAAAGGGATCCAACCCAGTGTCTTGCTTTCCAAAACTTCTAAGTAGTGAATTAAACTTGAATCCAATATTAGGAGTTTGGGATTAACAGATATATACTATATATATAAACTACTATATATATATAAACTATATTATAACTACTATATATATACTATATATAACTACTATATATAAAACTATATATATAACTACTATGAAAACTATATATATAACTACTATATATAAAAACTACTATATATAAACTATATATATAACTACTACTATAAATAATAGAGACCTACTGTATAGCACAGGGAACAATATTCAGTGTCTTAGAATAACCTATCATGGAAAAGAATCTCAAGAAGAATACATGTATTATAATATATATAAGTATATAGCTGAATTGCTTTGCCACACACCTGATACTAACACAACACTGTGAATCAACTGCGCAGGTGTGCTCAGCCATATCCGACTCTTCTGCAACCCCACGGACCGTAGCCCACCAGGCTCCTTTGTCCATGGGATTTTTCAGGCGAGAATACTAGAATGGGTTGCCATTTCCTCCTTCAGGGGATCTTCCCCACCCAGAAATGGAACCCTCATCTCTGGTGTCTCCTGCATTAGCAGGCAGGTTCTTTACCACTGAGCCACCTGGGAAGCCCAAATCAACTATACTTCAATTAAAAGGAAAAAGGAAAAACCTCACTTGAATTCAGGAAGTTTTAGACTTTGTTGCACCCAGGAGCCACCTGAGATGCTTGTTAAAAATGCAGACACCCAGGCTCCCCGTCCTAGGAATCCAGCCTCAGTGCCTCCGGGCCGGGACCAGCAAGCTGTCCTCGGCCCACTGTTCTGATTCTCCATTATGTTTGGCTCCAGGGCTCTCAGGTGGCTCTGGCACGACTTGTGGAGGTCAATGCTGTTTTAAGTGGTGGCTGGGATGCCTGCAGCCCCAGCACTGCAGACCGCAAGGGACACTTACACACACGCTGGCTTCTCCTCCTGCACCAAAAACCTGCAGGTTCCATGGAAGCAGAACTGACTGTGGGAAGCTGGGCAGTCATTAAAATGGGACACCACAGCTGCAGCCACGGGCGGGTCTGCTGGGGAGAGAGAAGACATTTGGCTCAGAGTCAAGGCACAGCAAGACAACCCACGGTCCCCACCCCCCTGGAGAAGGAGCCCGGGTGGCTGGGGTTTCTAGTCCCTACCAGCATCTCCTCCTCAGCTCTCATGAATGATCTAACGGCCAGTCCAGAACCTGCTTGTGAGCTTTCCAGGGGGCTTTACTTACCTAGCTTTGTAGGGAACAAAACAGTCTCCCCCAAAGCCTCAGTGTAATTCAGAGATATCACAGCAATTTTACTATTTAAAGCCTATTCCCCAAGAACGACCTAATTTTACTTTTGCAAAATGATAGAGATCATTTTTTTAAAAGACAGCCTCCATAAAAATCTGTTTTAAAGGCAGGAAACTGAAGAAAGTTACAAAAGAGTACTATTTCACCATTCAGTTGATGCTGAGGAAGAATTATGATGCAAAAAGATGTTCATGATATATATAACTGTAAGAGAAGTAGTGTGTTTCCAGTGTGGTCTGTACAGTATGATTCTATGCAAACACACAGAAATTTAGACCTGAAGAAGTCTGGGAAGGTTTTAAAGAAACACAGTGGCAGGGTCTCTCTGGGGTGTTGGGATCAGTTGTGATCATGCCATGAAGATGATTGCAAACACACAGAAATTTAGACCTGAAGAAGTCTGGGAAGGTTTTAAAGAAACACAGTGGCAGGGTCTCTCTGGGGTGTTGGGATCAGTTGTGATCATGCCATGAAGATGATTTAATGCACACAAGTCCACCTGGGAGAGGCACAGGCCGGACTGGGAAAGCCAGGGTGGCGGAGGGGAGAGGTAACAGTCGGGTCCACTCGGAGCTCCGTGACGCTCAGGAGCTTGGGGCATCATTAGACCTCTCAGGCTGCTCAGAAGCCCTGTAAGGAACCACATGTCACCTTCTGACCAGCCCAAAGGGATTTATTAGACTCCAATAGCCCTGTTTTGTCCAAATAACCCTTCAGACACAGTAGGTAGCTATTTCAAGATGGCATGACAGATGGTTTTGTTGCATCTTTCAAAAGGTTCTCTTATATGGGCATTTAGGGAGTAGGTCGTTCTCATATATTGGGGGGGGCGGTATATGTGCATGGAGCGCTTGTGTTTTTGAGTGAATTAAACTCCAATTTCATATTGTAAGATTTTCAACCATCATGAAATAGTAAACTCATGTTGCTATCTATTTATGATTTGCTTCTAGAAGTATCACAATTGTGGAAAACTCATAATTCTAATGGAAAAAACAGAGCCTAAAGAGCACAGCTTTGATGCTTTCCAATTATGGTGCTGAAGGAGACTCTTGAGAATCTCTTGCACTACAAGGAGAATAAACCAGTCAATCCTAAAGATCAACCCTGAATATTCATTGGAAGGACTGATGCTGAAGCTCCAATACTTTGGCCACCTGATGTGAAGAGCTGATTCAATGGAAATGAGCCTGATGCTGGGAAAGACGGAAGGCTAAAAGAGAACGGGGAGGCAGAAGATGAGAGGTTAGATAGCATCACCAACTCAATGGACATGAAACTGAACAAACTCCAGGAGATAGTGAAGGACAGGTACGCCTGGCGTGCTGCAGTCCATGGGGTCACAAAGAGTTGGACATGACTTAGCAACTGAACAACCAAAAAAACCAGCAGAATCCTTGACGCAGAGCCCTTAGAGGTCATAACCTTGGGCTGAGGAGGTAGAAAGACATGGATTAGGGTCCTGCCTCTGCTGCCTGGATGCCGTTCTGAGCCTCCACCTCTGTGACACGGTAAGTCCTCTGCCTCGTGGTGGCTCTGAGGTTGAGCGAGGCCAAGTGTATTAAGTACTATGCTCACTGTTAGCTCTTCTGTTATCAGCACCCATAATCCCATGATGCTAATGAGTCCCCACATGTGACCAGACCACTCTAATATAATCTCCTCCTCTCTCCATAAGTTCAGTTCAATTCAGTTCAGTCGCTCAGTCATGTCCGACTCTTTGTGACCCCATGAATCGCAGCACACCAGGCCTCTCTGTCCATCACCAACTCCCAGAGTTCACTCAGACTCACATCCATGGAGTCGGTGATGCCATCCAGCCATCTCATCCTCTGTCGTCCCCTTCTCCTCCTGCCCCTAATCCCTCCCAGCATCAGAGTCTTTTCCATGAACCCGCCTATTTAGGATGAGAGGAAGACTGAGATAACCGAGGCACCAGCTAAGGGGAAGAAGACCAGGGCAAGAGGGCGATCGAAAGAACCCATAAGGGCGATAGTGCTAAAGCAAATCCCTCAGCTTGGGCACAGCTGACACCTGGGTGGAATTATTCTCTGTTGGAGGGCATCCTGCCTGCTTCGGGAGGTTGAACAGCATCCTTTGGATCTTAAAAGAAAGCTGAGCACCAAGGAATTGATGCTTTTGAACTGTGGTGCAGGAGAAGACTCCTTAGAGTCCCTTAGACAGCAAGGAGATCAAACCAGTCAAACCCAAACCAGTCAATCGGTATCCTCTGGATAACAGTCACATCTCTCCTTCTAGTGTGACAACCAAAAATGTCTCCACACATTGCTAAATGTGCCCTTGAGAATGAAATTGCTCCCAGCTAAGACCCAGTGGCTAAGTAATAAGGAATCCACCTGCAATGCAGGAGACATGGGTTCAATCCCTGGGTCAGGAAGATCCCCTGCAGAAGGAAATGGCAACCCACTCCAGTATTCTTGCTTGAGGAATCACATGGACAGAGGAGTCTGGTGGGCTACAGTCCATGGGGTTGCAAAGATTTGGACACAATTGAGTGGCTAAACAATAAGACCACTGCATTAAATAACATACAGGGACTTCCCTGGTGGTCCAGTGGTTAAGAATCTGCCTTGCACTGCAGGGGACGTGGGTTTGATTCCTGGTCAGGGAACGAAGATCTCACATGTTGCAGAGCAACTAAGCCTGTGCTTTGCAGCCTGTGTGCCACACCTGGTGTGCTGCAGTGAAAGGTCTCACACGAGGCGAGGAGACGCTGAGCATCCCAGCTGAGACCAGGCCAGTCCAGCTCAGCCGCTCAGTCCTGTCCGAATCTTTGTGACCCCACGAATCGCAGCACACCAGGCCTCTCTGTCCATCACCCACTCCCAGAGTTCACTCAGACTCACATCCATGGAGTCGGTGATGCCATCCAGCCATCTCATCCTCTGTCGTCCCCTTCTCCTCCTGCCCCTAATCCCTCCCAGCATCAGAGTCTTTTCCAATGAGTCAACTCTTCACATGATGTAAAGTATTGGAGCTTCAGCTTTAGCATCATTCTCTCCAAAGAATACCCAGAGCTAATCTCCTTTAGAATGGACTGGTTGGATCTCCTTGCAGTCCAAGGTACTCTCAAGAGTCTTCTCCAACACCACAGTTCAAATGCATCAATTCTTCGGCACTTAGCCTTCTTCACAGTCCAACTCTCACATCCATACGTGACTACAGGAAAAACCATAGCCTTGATTAGACGGACCTTTGTTGGCAAGGTAATGTCTCTGCTTTGTAATATGCTGTCTAGGTTGGTCATAACTTTTCTTCCAAGGAGTAAGCGTCTTTTCATTTCATGGCTGCAGTCACCATCTGCAGTGATTTTGGAGCCCAAGAAAATAAAGTCTGACACTGTTCCCACTGTTTCCCCATCTATTTGCCATGAGGTGATGGGACCAGATGCCATGATCTTCATTTTCTGAATGTTGAGCTTTAAGCCAACTTTTTCACTCTCCTCTTTCACTTTCATCAAGAGGCTTTTGAGTTCCTCTTCACTTTCTGCCATGAGGGTGGTGTCATCTGCTTATCTGAGGTTATTGATATTTCTCCCGGCAATCATGATAAGTTCACTGCAGTGCAACTAAAAGCCCAGGGGTGCCTTTCAGTCACTGAAGATAGTGAGTTTCACATGTGAAGAGCAGCAGAGAAGCCCAAGGCCAGGTGAAGGGGGCAACCCAGAACAGCTGGCCAGCCCTGCTCCTGCCTGCAGCACGTCCCTGCCCAGCAGTCGCCTCCAGGACATGGAGGCTGATTACAGTCACCTGCAAGTCCTGGGCCCAAGTGATTCATGAGTGGCTCAGCCACTTGCTGACAGCGGACACTGGGATGATAAGTCGAGGCTGAAAGGGTCTGCTGTAGGTCACATAACCAGCATATCTGTGCTCACTAAACTCATCAAGGGGCAAATATGGAGAGAAGAAGGGACTGGAGACCAGTGGATCTAATTTGATTAGACGTTGAAAAAGGCTTTTGATAAGCTCTATAAAAGGCCTTTTAGACAACCCCCTCCAAGCGGGTACTGCGAGTCCCTTGTCAGGGCTCACAGCCAGGCTCCCTCACGTGTGATCTGTGAGCCGACAACTTCACATCCTTGCAGTTTGTCAGAAAGCCAGGTTCCTGGGCCCCACCCTAGACTAAGGAATTAGGATCCTTGGGGTGGGGCCTAGGAATTTGTGTGACAAGCTGCCCAGCCCAAGTGATTTTTTTTTTTAAGTCAGGTTTATTGAGACAGAATTGGCATACAGTACCTTTTGCCCTCCAGGTGATTCTGATGGGCACTCATCACCAGAACCAAGCTCGTATCATAGGAAACAACGGAGAGAGACAAGAGGCCTCTCAGAAGAGTAAAACAACAGGGTTCCTGAAAGGGACACTCGTTGGAGCCGATCATCTTCCAGCTCTCCAAGCTCCTTTGTGATTCTAAAGCCTAGAATCCGCTGACGGTCTTGGTAGTGAAGTGTCAGGTCAACAGAAACATATTAAAAAGAACACTGGGAATCTGTCTGTGGGAACACTACTCCCCAGAGCTGATGGGGCAGGAGGAGACTCACTGTCGCGATCTTGTTTAACCTGTATCTATGGATATTTTGCCTCATCTCATAAATGACTTGAGGCTTTATAAAAATAGGTACCACAGAAAGGAGATCTAAGTGGGAAAGGTGTGTGTGTGTGTGAGGGAAAGAGAGAGATGGAGAGGGACGGAGGGACTATTGGGTGGCTGGGGGGAAGGAGAGAAGATACACAGAAAGAACAGAGGAAAGGAGAGACACAGATGGAGAGAGGGGAGTGGAGGAGGGAAGTGGGAGAAAGAGAATGACAGAGACAGGCAGTGAGAATGGGAAAGGCAGAGCAGACAAAGGAATACAAGGGCAGGGGTCTAAATGAACCAAGAAATCAGGGATCAAGTTACACATGAAGACACATCAGAGTCCTGAGCACGTGCTGATGATCCACGCCTACAGGCCATCTAAGCAAGGATGCACACAGTCCATTAGATAGAAATGCACCCATTTTGCTGGAGAAGGAAATGGCACCCCACTCCAGTACTCTTGCCTGGAGAATCCCATGGATGGAGGAGCCTGGTAGGCTACAGTCCATGGGGTCTCGAAGAGTAGGACACAACTGAGCAAATTCACTTTCACTTCACTTTCACACACTGGAGAAGGAAATGGCAACCCACTCCAGGATTCTTGCCTGGAGAATCCCAGGGACGGGGGAGCCTGGTGGGCTGCCGGTTATGGGGTCGCACAGAATTGGACACAACTGAAGTGACTTAGCAGTAGCAGCAGCAGCAGCACCCATTTTGCATATGCAAGACAGGCTCAGCTTTGCCCGAGTCTATGGTCAGAGGGCAACTTCTACAGCTGCTTTCGAAGGGGACTTCAAGTGTTATAGGGGACGACATCTTCCAGGAAGGCAGCGCAGAGACACTTGCCAGTGTCACTGTCTACTGTTCAACAGCTAAGAGCCAAAGAGCCCAGGCGATGGGGAAACTCCTTGCCCTCTTCACAGTGATGAAAGCGAACATCTGCTGGTTTGCTCCCTGCAGTCAGAGAGCAGGATGAGGTGGGGAGTCTGATGCTTAGAAGGTAGCCTCCGGGTCTTCCACAATCCCACTGTTCTGACTCAACCCCCAGTGCTGAGGGGACCAATGGATGCTAGGTGATGATCATGATCACTAAAATATTGTTTATTTTAAACTCCCTTTTCCTGATTATAAAAGTGATACATCACTGTAGAAATCTTTTGTAAGTGCCAATGTAAAACATTTTTGAGAATAAAACTCATCCTTAATTCACCACTTTGGGAGAACTGGGCTTGCCTGGTGGCGTAGTTATTAAAGAACCTGCCTACAATGCAGGAGACCCTGGTTTGATCCCTGGGTCGGGAAGATTCCCTGGAGAAGGAAATGACAATCCACTCCAGTATTCTTGCTTGGAGAATTCCATGGACAGAGGAGCCTGGTGGGCTACAGTCCCACATTGCCTGTGCACCTGCACACACACACACAAAGACATACTCAAGAAAACTTTTTATTTCTATTCTGTCACATGAGCTTGACCTCATGTGACATCCCAAACATTTTAAGAGTGAGCATTTAGCTCAAAGTAGGCATTGGGTGCCATCCTGGTGCTTAACCCCGAGCAGCTCAATGTGTGCAGTGAGGGGGGTTCCTGTTTCCAGTCCAATGGCTCTGTGGGGGGTGGGGGTGTGTGACCTGTGCTGGGGAAATAGATGGGGAAAGGGGGACCAGACATGGTCCAAGGCTGGGCCACCTCCTGGCCCTCTGCACTTGCAGGAACCTCAGAGGGAAGCGTGGCTAAGCCTCCTGGGCTGAGAAACCTAAAAGCCCTGTGCAGCATGCGAAGTTCCCTACAGGTCAGGGGGAGATTTTATTCCTGTCTTGGGGTGTTTATAGGTATTTGCCTCACATTCCACTAGAATCTGCAGTGAAAACCCCAACACCACAGCATGGTATGCTCACAGACAAGACCTGTCCTACTGATGCTAACACAAGCTCCAGGAATGCTCTGGAGAAAAGGGGCTCTGGGCATGGCTGGGAGGGGAGAAGATGGCTTCGCTTTCTGAGTGTGCTTTACATGCTGGTTGCTGGCCTTATAGCCAGGCAGGGCAGGCGGTCACATCAGGTGGAGGATTTGCTGGTAACTTATATAACTACGAGGGGCTTCCCTGGTAGCTCAGTTGGTAAAGAATCTGCCTGCAATGCAGGAGACCCTGGTTTGATTTCTGGGTCAGGAAGATACCCTGGAGAAGGGGTAGGCTACTCCAGTATTCTTGGGCTTCCCTTGTGCCTCAGCTGGTAAAGAATCCACCTGCAGTGCAGGAGACCTGGGTTTGATCCCTGGGTTGGGAAGATCCCCTGGAGAAGGGAACGGCAACCCACTCCAGTATTCTGGCCTGGAGAACTCCATGGCCCATGGGGTCACAAAGAGTCGGACACGACTGAGCAGCTCTCATTTACATACATAACTATGAGCCATACATGGAAACACCCTGACTCCCAGCATCTTTCCCGACAAGGAGTCTTCCCGCCTGCCTCTGTCCCTCTGTTTCCTTTCCCCCTCTTCTCTCTCCTTATTTTTGCTCTACCCTCCTCTACTTTCTCCCTCTTAGTTTTTCTTTCTCTTCTTTCTGGAAACTCAAGGAAATATCAAAGTGAAGGAAGGAAAGGGCTAGACACTTAAAACAGAAAAACCCACCTCACTTGGAAAAGAAAAGTGAGGCCAAGAGAAACTCCAAGGAGGCCCTGGGGAGGTCCAGGCAGGGAGGAGTGAGCAGGCTGCCCCTTCCTCGGGCTCCAGACCCTGTCCTCCTCTCCTCCAGCCACTGGGTCTGATGCCACGTGGGCGGATGGGAAAATCAAATGCTCTGGTTTGCGGAACAAACCTCATACCAAGCCCATCTGCAGTTGGAGTTTTGAAGCCCTTCAGTTCCTGTTGCTCTGAAATTTATGAGAGGCCTCCCCAGCTTGTTAACCAAATGCATATCTTACAGATACCACTGTTCTCTCATGAAGCTATGAAAGCTTTGCCTAGAGACCACAGACCCACTAATAGGGCCTGGAACCCCTGCCCCACTCACAGGAAGAAGGTCTGGAATAGCAATCTAAGGGGTCTGGAAACCGCGATTCAACTCAGGCAGGGGTCTCTGCAGTCAGAAGGGTCAGAGGCAGCCATCTGAACACTGCCTTCTAACACCCCTGCTCTCCCAGGGGTGTGGAGGAGGGCGTCCACACCGCTGAGGACAATCACCTCCTTGAAAAGCTGCCCTAATTGGGCTTTCTGTGGGGCTGGTCCCTCAGAGCCGACTCAACTCTCTTCTCCAGACGTCAGCAGTTGCAAACACATTTGTCTGTTGTGAAGCTTACATCATTTATAGCCATTTCATTACTTCCTCAAATATGACTAACTTTCTGACAGTTTAAGAATGACACCTGTTTTTTTAGTAGGAACTTTCAGACAGGTTTTTCACCTGGGGCTGAGTATTTTCTCTTCAGACACTAAAGTGTCTAAAGCCAACTAATGCTTCTGGAATGTCTAGGAGAAAAGGCAACAGAAGAATTTTATGAAGATGGGAGCTGGTCAGCAGCCCCTGTGAAGTTAGGGGAGCGGATGGAGCTGAGTGCATCTGAGCTCAGCTCGCTAGTGCTCCCAGGGCCAAGGCCAGAGGCACAAACTCCTCTGGGCTCGGTTCTGGGGTGGAGAAGCCTTGCTTTAGGCTCCCAGTGAGCCCATTTTACAGGGATGGAACTCTAGGCTTACATGAGCCAACTCATGAACCTGTAGAATTAGCCAGCGTGTGAAGGGAAGGCTGGTACAGAGGCTTACAGCTGGGCAGCGCAAGTGCTAAGCCAGGGCTTAGGAAAGGGGTGGTGCAGGGCACAGGCACCTCCCCAGATAGAGACTGGTGAGCAGGGACCCTGGTTCCCCTGAGCATTAGGGGAGTGAGAAGAAGAACTATCACAAATTTTAGAAGTGATCCTGACGAGGAAGAGCACTGTCAGCACTGAGTGTGCTAATGCTTCTGACCTTTACCACAGAGAGGAAGGCAATCAATGAGGGCATTTCCTGTGCCAGTGTGAGGGGCAGATGACCAGGGAGTGGTTTCAAGTGAACAGTGGGAGTCAGCAGAGTAATCTCAGTTACATTCACTGGAGTAGGAAGATACATCTCATTCCTAAGGGCTACTAGTCAATCGAGGCGAGCTCAGTTCTGCTGAATTTGGGATGTGTGTGGTGGTGGTGTGATATAATCACTCAACTCATTCACAAACCAAGGGCAGTGAACACTTTAAAAAGGAAAGATGTAAAGCAATCTGAAAGTAGTTTGGCTTCACAGGACCATCTTTTAAGAGGGGATGATCCTTTGTTACAGTTAAGCAATGAGAGGAAAGTAACTCTAAGAAGCTCTGCCATCTCCTGCCATCCCACTGATGTCACTGATGCACCATTTTTTCACTACCACCCCTACCCTAAGACTCTCAAAGATAATATACGTTTCCTATTACATGATCCCCGAATACAGATTACTCAGTTTTAACCAGTTTTTTTCCAACATTGGCTAAATTTGACCCTAGTTGATGTTCACCTTCCCCTGGTCTTAATCTGACTTTTAGACCCTGCCCACTGCTCCACTTCAACTTAAGAGTATGGAGAAAGAAAGTGAAGTCATTCAGTCGTGTCCAACTCTTTGCGAACCCATGGACTGTAGCCCACCAGGCTCCTCAAGAGCATAGAGACCAGGTTATCTCCTTAGACCTAAAACCACTTGTGGGGTCAACATCACTCTTCTCTATTTTTCAGATGAGGAAACAGAACTAAAGCTTAGATTTCTTTGGAAGGAATGATGCTAAAGCTGAAACTCTAGTACTTTGGCCACCTCATGTGAAGAATTGACTCATTGGAAAAAACTCTAATGCTGGGAGAGACTGGGGGCAGAAGGAGAAGGGGATGACCAAGGATGAGATGGCTGGATGGCATCACAGACTCGATGGATGTGAGTCTGAGTGAACTCCGGGAGTTGGTGCTGGACAGGGAGGCCTGACGTGCTGCGATTCATGGGGTCGCAAAGAGTCGGACACGATTGAGCGACTGAACTGCACTAAACCTTGCCAGTGCAGCTAGAAAGTACTACAAGTCTCAGTTCTCTTTGATTTTAAGAGAGTAAAGGGCTATAGAAGATTAGGACACTATTCAGTCCAGGAAGACAGATGCTGAGAAGGCACATAATCAAACTCGATCATACTCTGCAAGTCACGTGGCTGTGAGGAAGGGGAATTCTTAGCTTCTTAGGCAGTTAGGAAACTAGATGACTTTCTAGTAATCAGAAAGGGGCACTTTTATGAGAAGCAAGAGGAAGTATTACTTTATCTGGGGGAGGAGTGCGGGACAGTACATGTGAAACTTATTATTCCCATGAGGGAGCAGTGACTGCAAAACATAGATGAAAAAGAGATTTCTGTCCACAGATGATGGTTAATTGAGGAGTAGTTGCAACGAGGGTGGGGGCTGGCCCACAGGATAGTACCAAGGGTCTCACAAAGCCTGCCCTCCCCAGAGCCCAACCTCTGGGCTATGTGATGTTCATGTCCAAGAAATTGGGAGCTTCTGGCTCAGAGCGGGGCTAAACTGGACTCTGAATTACTTTTGCAGCTTTAAACAAGATGCTGGGTGGGGGTGGGAGGGGAACCTAAGGGAGCATCTGAGCTAATTTAATCCCCTCTGAATATTTCTCTCTTTTTCTCTCTTTAGGATAAGACTCAAGGGGAATCAGATGTGATGGAACCAAATTTAAAGAAAAGTATCGGTGAAGAAACAGACAACACAGACAACATATTTCCTACAAAGATATTGGCTTTAAATAACACAACACCTGTGTGTATGTGAGGAGGGGGAGAGGGGAGGAGAGAAAGAAAAGAAAACAGACACTATTCAGACAGAAAATCACTCACTGGTGGTTATCTGACACCAATGGGGTTCATTCTGCTTGTGGTTATTTCTAAGGCAAAGGCAGAACTTGCATTACTTTCGGTACCTTTTTCTAATTCAACAGAAGAGAATCAGATAACATGAATATAAAAACAACTTGACAGGTTCATGTCCCATCTAAGGCAGGGCTCCCCAACCTCCAGCATCTAACCTCAGCTCATCTAACGAGCTGGTATAATAATAATAGACATAAACTAAACAATAAATGTAACATCTTGAATCATCCCCAAACCACTGTCCACCCCCCCACCCCCCCACCAATCCCGGTCCGTGGAAAAGCTGTCTTCCACAAAACTGGTCCTTGGTTCCAAAAAGGTTGGGGATCACTGATCTAAAGTACCTGGGTTTATGATGTAAAATGATTCTGAAAAAGGGACATGTAGCTGAAAAAGGGACATGTAGATGAAAAAGATGTTTGACCATTGTCCGTATGTAAAATATAGAGAGATGAGGTCCAGTGTATATGAGGTTGGCTGCCTTAGGATAGAAGCCCAGATAATGTATTTATAAGAGTCAAGAAGAAGGTAGCACATAATTGAATGGGTGCTGGCAAATTGGTAGATAAGAGTTGTAAGAGTCTGGAGGAGTTCTTTTCTGATGGCTTAAATTTTCTGAGTGAAATAGGAAGCAAGTTCATCTAATGTTTCCCAGTAAGCTTGGTATTTGCAGCAATTTTTTTTTTTTTTGACCAATACTCTCCTTAAAATTAAAGCACCATTCTATTCCTAAGAAACAAAGTACCTAGGCTTAAATTTTTTAACCCAATATGGGTTTTCTGAAGTTGGACTGTGGTGATGCTAATAATGATGATTACTGTTATTATTCATAGTAGTTATAGTAGTAGTTGTCCCTCGGACAGCAAAGAAATCAAACCAGTAAATCCTAAAGGAAATCAACCCTGAATATTCATTGGAAGGACTGACACTGAAGCTGAAGCTCCAACACTTTGGCCACCTGATGTGACGAGCCAACTCACCGGAAAAGACCCTGATGCTGGGAAAGATTGAAGGCAGGAGGAGAAGGGGACGACAGAGGATGAGATGGTCGGATGGCATCACCGACTCGATGGACGTGAGTTTGAGCGAACTCCGGGAGATGGTGAAGGACAGGGAAGCCTAGTGTGCTGCAGGCCATGGGGCTGCAGAGTCGGGCATGACTGAGCCACTGAACAACACCAGAAATACACTGTCTACTAAATGCAAGCACAATATCCAGCATTTTGTGCAGAGAATTCTGTTTAATCTCCACCAAAGTCCTATGAGGTGCTCCTTACTACCCCAGTCTACAGATGAGGAAAGTAAAGCCAAGGGAAGTTAAGGATGTTCAATGTTGCAAAGTTAGCAAACGGTAGAGCTGAAACCAGATATCATGGGTTGGTAGAATCTAAAGCTCCCGGGGGTGTGTCACTTCAGAGAGAGTGTGTGTGAGAGAAAGAGAAAGGGAGGAAAAAGAGGGAGAGACGGAGAGAAAGAGCCAAAGAGTGAGGTGAGGGTTAAACCCTCAAGGGCACCTTCTGCAGTTAAGATAACTCTTTCATTTGAAGAGTAAACTAATCAGGAATTACCATAAAATTCTCAGAATTAAAAGAGCTAAAAGTCCCAAGGCAAAATGGTTTTAATTAGCAAAGAGGCTTTAGGAATCTAAAATAAAATGTTAGTGACATCATGTGAAGCGTGGGCTACTCATCTAAAGATGCGCAGCATTATGAATTTCAACTTGGCCTCTACGTGTGTCCAGCTTCCACCAGTGATACCACCTCCTCCTCTAAAATTCATGGGGAAGGGAAAGACGCATGTGTGAGATGCCCCTAAGTAGCCCCCAAACTGCATTTTAAGTCCATGAGTTGGAAAAAGAAGGGAAATACACAGGACGTGGAAGATTACCCATCCCCAGTCAGCACTTCTCTCTCCTCCAGATCCTGTTCTCCAGCCCCCCCGATTGCTTCTTCTCTACCTTGGCCTTCGAGAATTAAAGCAAAAAACCAAACTAAGAAAACTGCCAGTCATGACTTTGCTTTGAAGACTGAAAGTCAAACCTCTCATCTCTGTTACAATTTAATAATTTGATTTCAAAGAGACAGATCTTTCTTTCTTCTAAATCTTCAAACCAGAAAGCCCCTTGTTCTAATTACATCCTCTTGGGTGTCAACCAGCATTTTGAAAAGATTTCATTTCAAACTTCCGTTTACAAAGTAAACAAGGATATCTACCTTTGGCTCTCATAAAGCTCTGAATCCAGATGTGAATGGCTCTGGGAACCACAGCTGAGCCCTGCTAGAGGGGAATTCTCTTTTGACTTTGTTGAAGGAGCAGCTCCGTTGGAGCCTGGGGCTACCTGGGTTTGCAATCTCTGTGTGTTTCTGTTCTTCTCTTTATTAATATCAAAATTGTTAGGTGAAGAGGTTGGCAGGAAACCCTCAATTCCCCCTTAGGAAAAAATGCTTCCTCTTGTTGAGTCTTTGAACCATAATCCCTTCAAACCCTCCACATTGAGTATATGTAAGCACTATTGGGATGACTGTTTTTCTAGAACATTCTATGCTCTCAGAACTTTTGACAGATGCCTTTTTCTTTTACAGTCTGCAGATGTGGTATGGGTAGATGAAGGACACTCCTCATTGTAAAATGAGGAAACAGAGGTATCCAGAGATAAATTTAAGGCAAAGCTCAACAGCTTTAAAAACACAGATGTGATTTTCGTGGCTGGGACTTTGTTCCTTGACAAATACATTACTTGTCCTTCTCAACCTGGGTGTTATATTGATGGTTTTTGGTTGCCCTTAGATAAGAGTCCTTTAATCAAGGATTATATTCCAGAAAGAAAACCATGAGATGTTGAGAGAGTGGTGGGATAATGGGCAATCATTTTTTTAAATAATTTTTCAAGTTTTATAAAGTGAACATTAAGAGTTTGAAACCAATACAGTATTGTAAAGTAAAATAAAAAATATTAGAAATAAATAAATAAAATAAAATGAACACTTGAAAAAAATATAAAATAATAAACTGCACAATATTAAAAAGGTAAAGTTTAAACAATTTTTATATAGAAGACCAACCTTTAGAAATTTGGATTTGAATGTGCATAGCATAAATCATGTTACTGCCTTGTGTTTTATCATTATAAAGGAAAAGGAGGAGGGAGACACAAAATAAATGTTTAGAGAAGACAGATGATGCTCAGATGAAAGACGTTTATAAAAGTAGACCTCGGGCTTGGCCTCTTAGGCCCGTAAACCTCACATGCTTCCACTGTGTACTCCATTTCCAACTCCTACACGCATTTCTTTTTTTTTTTTTTAAACTGAAAGAGGACAGTAAGGAAACCTGCAAAGGAGGCAGGGAATGAGAAGGAAAAAAGTCTGCGGCAGAAACTCCCATGAGTTCCTCCAAACCAGTGTTGCTTTCCTTCCTAGACACAGACTATACTTCTCAGACTCCCTTGCAGGTAAATGTGACCATGTTATGGCCAATGGATGTGAGCAGAGACTATATGTACCACTTTGGTCCACAGAAGCGGGGAGATCTCCCTTTTTCTTTTTCCAGCTGCTGGCTAGATGTCCTTCCAGGGGCACAGAGCCTGGGTCTTTGGATAACTGCAAGGGAAGAAGTTTGAAGGGCCAGAAACACCTGCACAGACTTTGAAATAAGCAGGAAGTAAACAGCCTGGAGAATCCCAAGGACGGAGAAGCCTGGTGGGCTGCCAACTATGGGGTCGCACAGAGTTGGTCACGACTGAAGCGACTTAGCAGCAGCAGCAAACAGCATTCAGGGCTTGTCTGTTGCAGCAGGGAGTATAACTCAAGTGCTAAGCCTGAAGTGCGGACAGTGTTTGGGGGGTTAGTTAGTGAATTTCTGATGAGGGAAAAATCCTCTTAATAAATCTTTTCCTTTTCTCCTTTTTTCCCATAGTCCTTTCTGGGAACCTCATCCAAATACCAACATATATTACACTTAGAATCTCAAGTCCACCTGACTCTTATTGGAAGCCTCCAGTTTGAACCCTTTGCTCCTCACCTTAAGGTATGTTCTGTCCCCTCTCCAACCTACAAGGGTCAGATCAATGCTCACACCCCTTTGCAGGGTTGGTAATAGTCTTTTGGGGGCCAGGAAGGACCTGTTCTTGCAGAATGTTTATGAGACCAGCATTTGTAACTGAGCAAAGGCTACTTCTTCAAGTGGAAGTCTGAGAACACGACAAAATATAAAGCACTGCTGCCACAATTTTACAGCAGGCACAAATGATATGTGTCATTACTAGGCTATGAAATCTCTCTAGACAAAAAAATCACCAAGGCAGGATAGCACCGTGTCTACCACACCTCAGTCCTCCTGATACAGAAGGTGGTGCCCTACAATTTCTCCAAATTGCTACATCTTGTATCTCACCAGTCATAAAATCTTAAATCACCAGAAAAAAAAAACATGACCATCTATATCAAAGGATCTCAATAATATCAATATCACTGGGGGCTTTCCACGCAGCCTTTAGTTTTACTGGTAGTATGTTATTATAAAACAACTTTTTTAACAGTGCCAGAAAGAGCTTTATAGTTTGTTATTTAAAAAGTAACACATGTTCATTGTAGAAATTTTAGAAAATCTAAAAGTGCTAAGAAAATTAATTGCCATTGCTGAGAAATAACCACTACTTTCTAAAATATTTTACAAATGCTTATTTTTTCTAGTAGTTTTCTTTTTTCTGTTGTTGCTGTCCTTTTCAGAGAAGGCAACGGCACCCCACTACAGTCTCGCCTAGAAAATACCATGGATGGAAGAGCCTGGTAGGCTATAGTCCATCGGGTCGCTAGGAGTTGGACACGACTGAGTGACTTCACTTTCACGCATTGGAGAAGGAAATGGCAACCCACTCCAGGATTCTTGCCTGGAGAATCTCAGGGACAGGGGAGCCTGGTGGGCTGCCGTCTATGGGGTCGCACAGAGTTGGACATGACTGAAGCGACTTAGCAGCAGCAGCAACTATCCTTTTGCATCAAGAACTATGTTTTTTTACTTTTCTCTTTTAACTATCTAGAATGTACATATTCTCTTTTAATCTATTGGTCATCTTTAAATTTAAAATATTTATTTTCCCTAATTATCCAAATTAAGAATGAAACTAGACATTCTTTTAGATAAGAAATGTAGTATACTTTTACTTCCTCCTTTGTCTTGTTCTCAGTTACCATTTACTACAGTCTGATTTCATGTCCCTTTTAATTATTTCCATATGTAACTTTAAGAATTAATTTTGACATCTGTAGTAGGGTAACTAAATCAACAACCATTACTTGGACACACACCATCACTGCTTTTTCTACACCACATCATCCTCGTTTGGAGGCTTTTAATCCTGATACACATGCTATCTAGCCATAGAGGATATTTGAACATTTTCCAGGAAGAGCCTGTGAGGGTATGTCTACATCGTGAAATATTATGTGTCAGAGAACATCTTTCTGTTTACTCACCCATGTTTATGGCTTTGTAAGTGAATGACACTTGAGTCACAATCTATAGACCCTGTAAGGCCACCTAACACTGACCTGTGGCTTGTAGTTGATGAGGGGCCTGGAAGCTGGCTTCATTGTAGTATTCTTTCTAAGAAACCTGTTTTTTGTTTTCACCTGGATGCTTATGAGATTTTTCCCTTTGTAACAAAAACTTGTCAAGTTACATTGAACGTTAGTGCTCTCATTCTTAAGGACACGTGTTTTTCAGCTTGAGCGAGTGAAAGTTGCTCAGTCGTGTCCAGCTCTTTGAGACCCCATGGACTATACAGTCCATGCAATTCTCCAGGCCAGAATACTGGAGTGGTAGCCTTTTTCTTCTCCAGGGGATCTTCCCAAACCAGGGATTGAACCCAGGTCTCCCGCATTGCAGGCAGATTCTTTACCAGCTGAGCCACAAGGGAAGCCCAAGAACACTGGAGGAGGTAGCCTATCCCTTCTCCAGTGGATCTTCCGGACCCAGGAATTAAACCGGGGTCTCCTGATTGCAAGGGGATTCTTTACCAAGAAAGCTATCAGGGGAAAAGTTCTCTTTAATTAATTCATCCACAACTGTGTCAACCTTAGTTTGCTCTTTTCTTTCTTCATTTGGAAATATTATTATCTGTATATTGGATCACTTAGTTCTGTTTTTCACATTTCTCTCCTCAGTAATTTTATCTTTGTGTCCCTGAGCTCCTAGTGCTATTTCTCAGGTCATTAAAAAAAAAAATCCAGTGATTTGATTTACAGTCATATCCAACCTGTTGCTCATTGGTCCATTGTGGATTAAAACTGGGTTGCCATGTTTTTTTCATCTTCTTGCAGTGTGTGTGTGTGTGTGTGTGTGTGTGTGTGTGTGTGTGTTTACTAATAGCTCCCTGCTGTGGTTTTATAGATGCAATGTCAGCTGCAGTCTCAAAGACACAAACTAGAGGTAATTCAACATCTTCTCCATGATAAAGAATCTCCTGCAGGTTCAATCCCTGGGTCAGGAAGATCCTCTGGAAAAGGGAATGGCAACCCACTCCAGTATTCCTGCCTGGAGAATCCCATGGACAGAGGATCCTGGCAGGCTACAGTCCACAGGGTGACAGAGAGTCAGACACGACGGAAGTGACTTAGCATAGCTCTAGCATAGAGACACTTACTGAAATTCCTCAAGAATATTCTTCTCATATAATAAATCTTTTCATGTGGCCAGTAAAGTCTTGCATCATCATCTTTAGACAGATAAAGACCTACTTTGTAGAGTATGATGGAGAGTTAAGATAGGTTCCATCAGAGACTGCGTGGCCCTGTTCAACACTTTGGGCCCAGATAAAGAAAAGGCCAAGTTTAAGTACTGGTATTAAATATCTGAGGAATCTGTTCAGTAGGAGGCAGAGCAAGTACAGCAGAGGGTTTTATCTTTGTGCCAGAAATTTTTCTTCTCTTGGCTGCTAGGCACCCATGCCATGGCAAGAGTAAGACCTGACCAAGCTCATCAGAGAGGCCCTGACTAGTGTCCTTTCTTGAGGTTTAGAGAGGATCCAGACGGACGGACTTCCCCTCACCCCAATGCCACATGGCCAGCTCTCACCCATATACCCGGGTCTTCCAAGGTGTTGATTCTGCTTCTGTTAATCCCCTCACCTCCTGGAAGGGGGTGGGGAGGGGGGGATGCTGCTCTGGGGCAGGATGGATCCCATTTGTACATTCACTGGCAGAAGTTCCTCAGAGCTTCTAGTCCTGCTGAAAGTTTAGAGATAATTTCACGTTCCATTGATCACTCAATCAATGAGCGTCCAAGGGCAGATGGAGGAAGAAGTAATGAAAGTGGTATGCTCAAGTCTCCCTTCCTGTAGGAAATGACGTTTCCTACATTATGTGCACACAGGGTGACCAGTGTAACACTGCCTCACCACCCCCAGCAACTACTTAAGTTTCTCCAGGAAGCTATTTTTACCGTGAGTGCATTCTCAGTTCTCCCTGTGCAATCCCCAGTCAAGTGTGAGCGAGTACTTTCTACAGGCTCAGAGCGGACTGGTTTCTCCTGGTAGATGTCTGACCAGCCAATAACCCCAGAACTGTATCTTCACCCCTCTCTTCAAGGTCTGCTGGGATTCCCAAACAGAAAAACTCAGTCCTGCCCCTTCCAAGATCTAAAGCCTTTGTCTCACAAAAAGTTGAGAGTTACTGGTTTAAACCCCACAGTTCAGTCCAGTCGCTCCGCTGTGTCTGACTCTTTGCAACCCCATAGACTGCAGCACACCAGGCTTCCCTGTCCATCACCAACTCCTGGAGCTTGCTCAGACTCATGCCCATCAGGCTGGTGATGCCATCCAATCATCTCATTCTCTGTCTTCCCTTCTCCTCCTGCCTTCAGTCTTTCCCAGCATCAGGGTCTTTTCCAATGAGTTAGTTCTTTACATCAGGTGGCCAAAGTATTGGAGCTTCGGCTTCAGTGTCAGTCCTTCCAATGAATATTCAGGACTCATTTCCTTTAGGATTGGCTGACTTGATCTCCCTGCAGTCCAAAGGACTCTCAAGAGTCTTCTCAACAACACAGACTAAGTGTAAACCAAGCACATCAGAACTCTGTTCTTAAAAGGAGACATGTTAGTATACTGACACATATATATGGAATTTAGAAGACAGTAATGATGACCCCGAAAGTGAGACAATATAAGAGACACAGAGGTATAGAACGGACTTTTGGCTTCAGAGGGAGAGGGAGAGGGTGGGAAGATCTGGGAGAATGACAACGAAACATGTATACAATCATATGGGAGATGAAGCACCAGTCTATGTTCAATACAGGATACAGGATGCTTGGGGCCGGTGTATGGGATGAACCGGGGGGATGGGCAGGGAAGGGAGGTGGGAGGGGGTTACAGGATTGGGAGCTCGTGTACACCTGTGGCTGATTCATGTCAATGTATGGCAGAACCAATACAGT
>SJYC01146753.1:0-25388 GCA_006408675.1 Madoqua kirkii | reverse complement strand
GATCCTGGTTTGGGCAGCTCTAGGGAATACTCTTCCCAGTGCACTATAAGCCAATTACATGGTCTCTCAAAGACAGCTGAGCAAAGCCCACCCAGATTCTTACAACTGTACCTCCTGCCCTTCTTTTTTCCCTTGCTGTGATGACTTTTGAAATTTCTAAAAGCAACATATGTTCAAGGCAGAAAACTTGAGAGAATATAAAAAGCACAAAGAAAGGAAAAAAACTAAGTCACCTGTAAGCCCATCACTCATAAATAACCACTACTAGCCCATCACTCAGGGATAACCCGTATCAGCACTTTGGAAGATATCCTTTGTCTTCATTCTGTCCCAACAGGAATAAAACAATGATCTCATGAACATTTCTCCAACCCAGTAATATTTTATTTCAATCTTTAAACTTTTAATTTTGTATTGGGGAATAGCCAATTAACAATGCTGTGGTAGTTTCAGCTGAACAGTGAAGGGACTCAGCCATACATATATCCATTATCCACTGTCCCTGAAACCCTCCTCCCATCCAGGCTGGCACATAATATTGGGTAGAGTTTCATGTGCTATTCAATTGGTTCTTGTTGGTTATCCATTTTGAACATAGCAGTCGAACCCAGTAATATTATTGTACAGGGTAATCATTAATGGCTGAATTCTTTGACTGACACATTTTCTTTAAACAGTCTCCTCTTATTGGACATTCTGATAGCTTCCTAGTAACTCAGTCTTGTAAATAATACAGAACTGAATATCCTTCTACATAGATCTTTGTTTAAGCACACTTAAGATTATTTTCCTGGGAGCAAATTAGCATGACAAAGGAGTTCTCATTTCTAAGACTTGAGACATACTGTCAAGCTGCATTCTAGGACATTTGTAACAACTTAGGCTCCTTAAGAAGGCGATGAATATTTCTATTCCTTCCCAACACTGAATATTACTTTCCTTTTCCCTCTTTGTCAATTTCATGGAGGCATATTGGAATCTCTTATAAAAATTTGCATTTTCTTGATTACTTAGGATGCTGAATGTTTTTCCCATATGATTAGTAGCATTTGTATTTCAACTTTGGTGAACAAGCTGCTTTTATCTTTCATCCATTTTTGTGCTGATATGTCCTCTCCTGTTTATTTGTAAAAGCTACTTAAAATAATAGGAATAATAACTCAGTATCCTGTTATATACACAGATTGCTAATAATCTGTGTCTTGTGTCTTCATCTTGTTAATACAGAAATAACCTCAGTATTGTGACTAGATGCCTTCCCTTTCTTAAGATTATAAAAATATTTACCTAAATTTCTTTCTACTGTTTCATTGTCTACATTTAATTCTAAACAATCTATCATTTATTTTATAGTGTGTACTTTATTATTTTCTAAACAATTTTCCCAATGCCATTTATTGAATTGTTCATAATTTCTCTAATGTTCTGAAATGTTTTCTTTATCATAACTATACTTATTTTTTGGTCTTTCTGTTTAGTTCCACTGAGATTCCATTTATATATCAGTACAAAATCACTTTACTTATTGTAATGGTATAATATGGTTTAGTATGTGACAGTACAAATTTACCACTCTCTCTTGCCCCCATGACTCATTTTTTAAAAACGGATATTTTCATCTGTTTATTTATTCCAGTTGAACTTTAGAATCATTGACCAGTTCTCTTCCTAAAATATCCAAATCTTTTAGAGACTGACACTAGAAATTAGAGATAACTGGCCCATTTAAATATGAAAATTTCCTAGTCACAAATGTGCTGTGATTTTCCATTTATTCAAATCTCCTTCGTGCACCCTGCAATCAAGTTCCAAGGAACTCTGCACTCAACAACCATCGTTGTTGTGTAATGCCCTTGGCTTGGTGTGAACCACCCCTGATACGATCTGCACAGACCTCCAGCCTCACTGGCCTGCAGCAGCACTGTGCACAAGAGGCTGGAAGGATGCAACAAGGCTGAAAGGATGGCAACACAAAACACTGAGTTGGCAGCCTGGGTCCCAGCGGTGACTAGGACACTCACTCGACTTTGACCAAGTCACTCCCTTCCCTGTGTGTGTGCTAAGTCACTTCCGTTGTGCAGCCCTATGGACTGTAGCCTGTCAGGCTCCTCTGCCCATGGCAAGAATACTGGAGTGGGCTGCCATGCCCTCCTCCAGGGGATCTTTCTGACCTAGGATTGAAACCGCATCTCTTGCATCTCCTGCACTGGCAGGCAGGTTCTTTACCACCAGCACCACTTGGGAGGCCAAAGGGTCTCAGTTTATTACTCGGTAAAATTGACTTCCAAGGTTCCTTTCATATTAAAATTCTGATTCTGTCAAAAGTGAGATGGTGGATGAGGGAGCACTTTGAGGAGCACGGACTCTCATAGAAATGTCTATTATTAATGGTAAGCTTAGGTGCTGAAGGAGTAACAAATAAAGAATGATTATCTTAAAATGCAGCTAGTTTAATCTGAGAAAGCTTATTGGAGAAAAGTGAGCTTAAATACAGGATCTCCATAAGGGCACAGCAAATATGTGCAACCAGTCCCCCAGTGTGGGGCAGATGTGCAAAAGTGCAGAGGCAAGAGGTCGGGGAAGCGGGCAGAGGAGGCAGAGTTGACTTGATCTGATGTGATCATCACTTCATGGCAAATAGATGGAGAAACAGTGGAAACAGTGGCTGACTTTATTTTGAGGGGCTCCAAAATCACTGTGGATGGTGACTGCAGCCATGAAATTAAAAGACACTTGCTCTTTGGAAGGAAAGTTATGACCAACCTAGACAGAATATTAAAAAGCAGAGATACTACTTTGTCAACAAAGGTCTGTCTAGTCAAGGCTATGGTTTTTCCAGTAGTCACATATGGATGTGAGAGTTGGACTATAAAGAAAGCTGAATGCAGAAGAATTGATGCTTTTGAACTGTGGTGTTGGAGAAGACTCTTGAGAGTCCCTTGAGCTGCAAGGAGATCCAACCAGGCCATCCTAAAGGAGATCAGTCCTGGGTGTGCACTGGAAGGACTGATGTTGAAGCTGAAACTACAATACCTTGGCCACCTCATGCAAAAGGTTGACTCATTGGAAAAGACCCTCATGCTGGGAGGGATTGGGGGCAGGAAGAGAAGGGGACAACAAAAGATGAGATGGTTGGATGGCATCACCGACACAATGGACATAGGTTTGGGAGGACCCCGGGAGTTGGTGATGGACAGGGACACCTGGCATGCTGCAGTTCACGGGGTCACAGAGTTGGACATGACTGAGTGACTGAACTGAACTGATATGACCAGAGAGTGGGAACCATGTAAACAAACAAAACAGTGGACTGAGTTTTCACACGTCTGTGACTTAGCTCAGTCTTGGGCAGCTGTTCTACTGAACTCACCAACTCTACAGACAAGGCCTAAGATTTCCTTGGTCCAAAGATGGCCAAAACATCCAGGTAAATTAATTTAGGGGTTTTGGCCTTGAATCAGACCTTTCTAGGCACTGAGAGGGCATGAGGAACACAGAACAAGATGACCTTTTGTAGGAGACAGGATGGGGCCTGGAGACCATTGGTGGGGTCCCCTGCACAGAGGACAGGGCAGGAGCTGCCCCTCTAGCCCACAGCTGGGCCCAGAGTGAGGCGCAGACAGGCATCCCCAGAGCTCGGCTGGGGCCCCACACCATGCTGCTTCACACTGCCTGCCTCCCGGGGCAGGTGAACGTCTTCTCCCACCAGCTGCTGGGGAGGTGGGCGTTGGAATGCTGCTCCAAGGCACCCCGGCCTCACTCAACCTGGCGTTTCACACACCCATCCCTTAGCCTCATTCTCAGCCTATTTCATTCCTCTTCCCACACAGTGTTTACCAAGATCTCTCCTCCCCACAGACGAAGCACGAGACCAGGGTTCCCGGGGCTGCATGTTCCCACAGCCAGGCGAGCCGCCAGAGTGCAGACACAGGTCGCCACCCTGTCGACAGCGGCCCTCGGCCACCCACTCAGGGGAGATGGACCCCAGTCTCCACCTTGGAGTGACTCATGTTCTCATGGACAAACTGTCAGGCGAGGTCTGAGAAAGAAGGGCTTTTCCTTTGGGGTTTGCAAATAATAATTTAAAAACCTCAGAGGAAAAAGAAGATAAATTCTGGTAGCTTTGCTGTTTGTTTACATGGCAGGGGACAGCAGTCGGGGGACCAGCGAGAACCTGGGCAGCATGTCATCCTGACTGTATCTGCCATCCGGCATCTAACTGTAGGCTCTCTTCTATAGTCTGGGGCCTCACTGTTCAGTGTGGTCCGCAGAGCAGCAGCATTGGCACTGCCCAGGAGCTTGTCAGAAGGCAGAGTGTCAGTCCCACCTGGAGCTGCTGAAACAGAACCTGCATTTTAACCAGACTCCCCGCCCAGCTACATCCCCCACAGAGGGAGGGTTGTATACACACTGCAGTTTGCTAAGTGCTCTTCTGGACCAGCACTTCTCAATCTTGGCCACACACTGGAATCACCTTACAAAAGTACCTATGCCTGGGTCCACCCCCAGAGATGACCATTTAATTGTTCTTGGGTGCTGCTGGGACCATGAGATTTTTTTAAGACATCTCACTGCAGATGGTGACTGCAACCATGAAGTTAAAAGATGCTTACTCCTTGGAAGAAAAGTTATGACCAACCTAGATAGCATATTCAAAAGCAGAGACATTACTTTGCCGACTAAGGTCAGTCTAGTCAAGGCTATGGTTTTTCCTGTGGTCATGTATGGATGTGAGAGTTGGACTGTGAAGAAGGCTGAGCGCTGAAGAATTGATGCCTTTGAACTGTGGTGTTGGAGAAGACTCTTGAGAGTCCCTTGGACTGCAAGGAGGATCTAACCAATCCGTTCTGAAGGAGATCAGCCCTGGGATTTCTTTGGAAGGAATGATGCTAAAGCTGAAACTCCAGTACTTTGGCCATCTCACGCAAAGAGTTGACTCATTGGAAAAGACTCTTATGCTGGGAGGGATTGGGGGCAGGAGGAGAAGGGGACAACAGAGGGTGAGATGGCTGGATGACATCACTGACTCCATGGATGTGAGTCTGAGTGAAATCCGGGAGTTGGTGATGGACAGGGAGGCCTGGTGTGCTGCGATTCATGAGGTCGAAAAGAGTCAGACACGACTGAGTGGCCGAACTAAACTGAACTGAACTGAACTGAGTGGTTCCAATATGCAGCAAAGGTTTTAGAACCACTGGTCTCATATATACAAATAAATTAAAAGAAAAAAATTTAAGAAATTCCTTTTGGAATTCCTTGAGTATAAACAGAACCATAGAAATCTTTGCAAACAACTAAATAAAATTCACTGAAAAGAAATTGGACATATAGCCACTGATGTGATGTGCCTTGCTATATGGTACCAATCAGTGATGTCCTTAAGCAGAGTAAAATAAAAACAAAGTTGAATCCTATTCTTTGCCTCTCTCTCATCTCCTAATAAAATCAAACCTTCTTCATATAACAATTTTCAAACCATGGGAAGTGGGACTATTTTTATGCTCCAGTCTTATTAAAACAATTTTACTTCTGTGTCACAAATTTTGGGTCTGATAATGCACTCTGCACTTCGGTCCCAGAAGCACAGTGGAAGTTCTTGTGTTCACTTGCAGAATACAGAGTTTCCTTTTACTCACATACTCCTTTAATGTAGTTGGACATCAATCTTTCTAGCCTAGAAAGGAGGTTTTATTTCATTGCCAGGGAACAGAACTTCCAAAAAACACAAATGTCTTTCAGCATCATGTTGGGTAAATAATCAAGGGGGGATGAATTGGTCTCTCTCTGACTTCCTGCCTTATTTTGCTTTAAATTCATAGGTGAGCTATGAAAAGACATCTGCCCTTGCGTTCCAGCCACCTAGGCAGGACATCAGCCTCAAAGCCAAGTCTTGGCTTACAGGGCTTCCTGCACTTTACATGTTTACCTGGCCCGGGAGCCAACACAACACGGCGCAGACATATCTGTGTACCAGTGAGTGCCTTTCCCTTCAATTCAAGCCATTCATAAAAGTGACTCAGGAAAATAAAAAGGGACTCCTGGCTCGGGTTTCTCCAATCATGTCAGGTTTGACATATGACATGACCATACTCATGGGAACCGACAGTGGAAAAAACGGCCAGTATTCAGTATGTCAAGCCCAGGGGCAACACAGAGTTCACCACCTACCCAGCCACCTTTAATTTAACTCCTAAAGAAGGTACTGTTAGCTCCCACGCCCCATCAGAAACCCAGCATGTCCTCTGAGAGCTGGGCTGAGGACGAGGCCGAAGCTGCTGGAGGGGGGCTTCTCCCGGGCTGTTCAGCCCCCGGCGTGCAGCGTCAGCACTGGCCGCAGTGGGGACCCCAGGACACACCCACGTTGAGGCAGGGAACAGTGAGGTGTCGGCAGGTTGGTCAGGAGCAGTGGCTTACGGTGTGTGGGGGAGCCAACAACCTTCCAGACCAAATCAGACTTTCCAGCGTGGCACAGTCCAGAAGTCACACCACCACGCAGAGGAACACTGCTCTACTCAAGAGGGCCCATTTGCCCTTCCATGAGTCTCTCTGGCTTGCGGAATAACCTATAAGACAGCTAGGTTTATAAAGACATTCATTTCCTTCACCGTCTTCAGAATTCATAAGGAACATGTGTATACTCTGAGATGTCTCCCTTTCACCAGGCCCCAGCCAGCCAGGCCTCCTTCCTGGAGACAGTGGCCTAACAGCGTTTATGCACAGCACTGTTCCTTCCCAGAAGGGCTCTACTTTGACAAGTGAAAGGCTTTCTTTGCTCCCCTCTTGTCCCCTGAGTTGGAACATAAAGAAGGCTGAGTGCTGAAGAATTGATGCTCTTGAACTATGGTGTTGGAGAAGACTCTTGAGAGTCCCTTGGACTGCAAGATCAAACCAGTCAATCCTAAAGGAAATCAGTCCTGAATATTCATTAGAAGGACTGATGCTGAAGCTGAAGCTCTAATGCTTTGGCCACCTGATGCAAAGAACTGACTCACTGGAAAAGACCCTGATGCTGGGAAAGATTGAGGGCAGAGGAGAAGGGGGTGACAGAAGATGAGATGGTTGGATGGCATCACCAACTCAATGAACATGAATCTGAGCAAACCCCATGAGATAGTGGAGGAAAGGAAGCCTGCTGTGCTGCAGTCCATGGGATCACAAAGATTTGGACATGACTGAGCAAATGAACAACAACAATGTCCCCTGAGAAAAGACTCATATTTAGCTTCCTTGCTATGTGGAAGATACCATGACTCTGTCTGTATCCTACCCTTAGGGACTCCTGGGGCACCAATCCACATAATCTGGACTAAGAGTTTACACAGCCTAGGAAATGAGTTGCACAAAGGTACATCTCCAGTGTCCTGGAGGTGATACCTCCAATTCTACTATTAAAAAAAAAAAAATTAACTGAGCTATTTATCCATGCAGAAAACTTACTAAAGAAGAGAAAAACCTGGCCTACTTTCAAGGATCTTATGCTCTGGTGAGGTTACCACCCTCACTCCCAATTTGTGCTGATACAAAGGAAACAAAAACAAAGGTATCTAGAGGGCTGAGAGGAAAGGAGGAAAGCCTACAGAAAAAACCTGGGCCTCAACTCAGTAAGCGATAGAAGAAAGACAAGAAGAGCACCAGAGGTTCTCTCATACTGATGGAGCCTTCCACAGCCACCTTGGCCTTGACAGGTACTCAAATGTGGCACTTCCTTCCCCACACCTGGCCAAAGCAGGGCTAAGGGGGGAGGACTCTAGAGCAGGAGTTAATGAGCTCCATCTTGGATTGTGGTCAGTTGAGCATGCTCAGGCATCTTCTTAGCTGAACTGTACATCTGCTGAGGTCAGGCGCAAATAAGGTGAGTGGGTGCATGTGTAAGCCATCATCCCTATTTCTCACTCCCCATCAGACAAGCAGGTATTTTTCCCCATTTAATAGACAAGGAAACAGACCCAAGAGGTTAAGTGACTCGCCCAAGGTTGCTCTGCTGGTTGGCACCAGAGCCATGACTGGTTAATCAAGCCCTGAATTTTTCCTTCCTTTCTCACTATGCAAGGCTGTTTGTTCACCTTGGTGTTCGCTGATATCCCTTTTGATTTTTGAACTGACTCTGTGTAAAGTAGGGGTTTTCCTTATCCCCATGTTTAACTTCAAAACCTCAGCTCCATTTCACAATGTTTCCACACGATGGGATAACAAGTTATAACGAGGACCCCCTGGCATGCCTCTCAATCACCAATTGTGCTTCCAACGTGCTCTGAAAAACAAGGGTGTCTTTCATGTCACTCCCTGATAAACACTTGACTTTTGGTGTGAGCGTGCCCAATGGCGATAAGATGAATTCATTCCCATTTTAAAATGTAGCGCTGATTTGTTATAGGCACAAACTTCAACTTGAAAACTGCATGTACATATTTATCTTTAACATAGTCAAACTCAAATATTAATAGCTATTGATTGTGGATCTTGTGCTTATATGCAGAGGGAATAATGTATGTGATAAAACCCCAAAATACCCATGTGATGGTGGTGGTGGTTGTTAGTTGCTCAGTCGTGTCTGACTCTTTGTGACCCCATGGACTGTAGCCTGTCAAGCTCCTCTGTACTTGGAATTCTCTAGGCAAGAATAGTGAAGTAGGTAGCCTTTCCCTTCTCCAGGGGATCTTCCTGACCCAGGGATGGAACCCAGGTCTCCTGCATTGCAGGCAGATTCTTTACCATCTGAGCCACCAGGGAAGCCCCAAAGGCCCATGTACCACATTATTAAACATGCATACACTCTGTGGCATCAAGTGACAACTCTCACTGCTAAAGTTTTGAATTGTTTTCTTCAGCAACATTTACTGTGCACCTTCTGGGAGCCAGAATGCAGACCCACTCTCCCTCCTGGGCAGGTCCCATGGGTCTGCTGGACAAGTAACTGTGGACACTTGGGCCTTGATGTGACATTATAATCTCAAACTTCTCATTCTGTATGTGCAAAACTTTGCAGCAATTTGGAATAGGGAGTCTGAGTAAGAGAGATATAGAAAATCCTTCTAGAATGATCTCAGATCATCATAGGAGAGTCCATCAGGCCTGCATGCCCAGTCTTTGACATTTTGCAATCCGTTTGTTGAAGTTCTAATGGCCTCTGACCCACTTGACTCCTCAGCATTCACTGTGATAGTCCAAGATCTGCATTTGAGGACGCACCACACACCCAGGCACACACCCCAAAAAGCACAATGCTAACAACAGTGTAACCAGCTTCCAAAACAAATAACTGAAATCTACTCACTAGCCTCACCCAACTTATCAGTGTCAACACATTTGTTACCTAATGACAGTAAACAAACGCTGAAGGAGGACCAGAACTTTAGAGCAAGAAGTGAACCTTAAGGATGAAGAACCAAAGACCTAGAGAAGTGACTTCCCAAGTTCATGACCAGAATCTACATCTCTGAGCTCACCCGTAGCATAACTAATGTATAACGTAGTATAGCTAATGTATAACTACACTCAAGTAAAAGTTTGATATTTCCTCCTTTTCTAAATGTATTTTTTTCTACTGCTGCTATGCCAAATTACCACAAAATCACGTGACTCTTAAAACAACACAAATTTATCATTTTATTGTTTTGTGGGTCAGAAGTCTGCAATTAGTCCTACGGAGCTACGATACAGGTGTCTCGAAGACTGGTTCCTTCTAAAGACTCTAAGGAGATCCGTTTCCTCGCCTTTCCCAGCTTCGAGAGTCAGCCAGAACCAGTCTTTGACTGGAGACGGCATCACTTCAAGATCTGCTTCCTTCATCTCCTCTCCTGCTCTAACTTGGGGCTCATACCTTCCTCTTATAGGGGCTCTTTTGATGACACTGGGTTTACCCAGGTAATCCAAGATAATCTCCCCATTTCAAGGCCCTTAATTTAGTTACTCTGCAAAGTCTCTTTTTCCATGCCAGGTCGAATAAACACAACTTCTGAGGTTCAGGATACGGACATCCTTGGGGGACCATTATTCAGCCTACCACACCTGACAAAAGATTCTATCTTCCAGTAATCTACTGTCTGCAGAAAAATATCTGCAAGTCTGATGGCCCCTTTAAAATGTAAAAATGGGTAGAGCAGGAGGAAAGGGAAACCTATACTTTTTGTTTTTACAATCATAATCTGAGAGCCAACACAGTTAGAAATTCAATCAAATGACTATGTCCACATGTACTGAACTAATGTAAGCAAGTGTTCAACAGTTCAAAACTGTAAACGAGAAATTTGGACCCTAATTCATAGTAACCTGAAAGATAAAGCCTGAAAAACTTTCACCAAAACAGAAAAATAAAACTGTAAACATAGGCCATCAAATGTATCACTGCCATTACCGTACGCTTTGTTGGCCTCTCAGATGGTGACCGAAGCACTAACTGTTCCATATGGTCCAGCAATACAGACACAGGCTCTGCCCATCCATTTCAAACAACCTGAAACCATCCCCAGCACCTCTTACCATCTCGACATTTGGAGCTCTCCTGATAAATATCTTGCTGCAGTGAACATCATCATAGCTAGGTTACACAAATCAACTCATGCTTATTTCCTTAGGATAAATTTTTAGAAGTGGTATTTCTGGATCAATGGGTAACCAGGCCATTTAAAAATTTTATGATAAGTATTTCCAAACTATTCTTGTGCAAGTGAGAGAATTTACACACCCAACAGTACAAGTCTCCAACCTTATCTACTTTGTACACAGTACTTATTTTCATCTTAGCTAATTTGATCAATGAAAATGCTATCTTGAGTTAATCTGCATTTCTTTGATTACTAGCAAGGCTGGATATCTTTTCTATGTTTATTGGCCATAGGTACTGATTATTTTGTGACTTCTCTATTCAAATAATTTGCTTGTGTTCTTACTGGTATATTAAAATTGCTGTTAATTTTGTAAGAGTGCTTTATGTATTAAAGACATGAATTCTTTTTAGGATTCAAATACTGGAAAAATCTATGACCTTTGTTTATAATGTTCTTTCTATGATATTCAGAAAATTACAATTTTTATATATCTATTTTACTTTATGGTTTCAGTCCTCAATGTTCTGATTAGTTTTCCTTTTATATAAATTATATATTCACCTTTATTAATATTTTTAGATAAACTCTGTTTCCGCTTAAAAATATTCCAATCAGCTAGAACTTACTTTAGAATATCATTAAGTTTTCATATCCAACTTTGTTTCTTTTTCAATGTTTAGCCTAAGATCCCAGAATAGTTAGAAATTCAATCAAATGACTATGTCCACATGTACTGAACTAATGTAAGCAAGTGTTCAACAGTTCAAAACTGTAAATGAGAAATTTGGACCCTAATTCATAGTAACCTGAAAGATACAAGCCTGAAAAACTTTCACCAAAACAGAAAAATAAAACTGTAAACATAGGCCATCAAATGTATCACTGCCATTACCGTACGCTTTGTTGGCCTCTCAGATGGTGACCGAAGCACTAACTGTTCCATATGGTCCAGCAATACAGACACAGGCTCTGCCCATCCATTTCAAACAACCTGAAACCATCCCCAGCACCTCTTACCATCTCGACATTTGGAGCTCTCCTGATAAATATCTTGCTGCAGTGAACATCATCATAGCTAGGTTACACAAATCAACTCATGCTTATTTCCTTAGGATAAATTTTTAGAAGTGGTATTTCTGGATCAATGGGTAACCAGGCCATTTAAAAATTTTATGATAAGTATTTCCAAACTATTCTTGTGCAAGTGAGAGAATTTACACACCCAACAGTACAAGTCTCCAACCTTATCTACTTTGTACACAGTACTTATTTTTATCTTAGCTAATTTGATCAATGAAAATGCTATCTTGAGTTAATCTGCATTTCTTTGATTACTAGCAAGGCTGGATATCTTTTCTATGTTTATTGGCCATAGGTACTGATTATTTTGTGACTTCTCTATTCAAATAATTTGCTTGTGTTCTTACTGGTATATTAAAATTGCTGTTAATTTTGTAAGAGTGCTTTATGTATTAAAGACATGAATTCTTTTTAGGATTCAAATACTGGAAAAATCTATGACCTTTGTTTATAATGTTCTTTCTATGATATTCAGAAAATTACAATTTTTATATATCTATTTTACTTTATGGTTTCAGTCCTCAATGTTCTGATTAGTTTTCCTTTTATATAAATTATATATTCACCTTTATTAATATTTTTAGATAAACTCTGTTTCCGCTTAAAAATATTCCAATCAGCTAGAACTTACTTTAGAATATCATTAAGTTTTCATATCCAACTTTGTTTCTTTTTCAATGTTTAGCCTAAGATCCCAGAATCATCTGTGACATCATCCTCTCTTTCCTTAGGGCTATGAAATGCCACGTTGCATCACATCAACCTGTTACATGTAACTGACTCTCTTCTGAAGCTTTCCAGGCTGGCTGATGAATGTATTTATTCTTGTGCCAGGATCATAACATTTTAATTAGTGCAGCTTTATATTAATTGTTAACATTTGAGGGTACAAATCCCTCCACCTTTTAAATCAACATTTTCTCATGCTTTATTCTTAAAGCTAAACTTTACTCAAATCCCCCATTCCCCATTCTGATCCCACGTAAAGACCAACTAGGGCCTTCCCCTGGTGGCCCAGAGGATAGGAATTTGCCAATGGAGGGGACACAGGTTCGATCCCTGCTCCAGGAAACAGCCACATGCCTTTAGGCAACTAAGCCCCTGTGCCACAGCCACTGAGCCCACGCTCCCTAGAGCCCTCGCCCTGCGGCAAGAGAAGCCACAGCGACGAGAAGCCCATGCGCCGTGACTAGCTCCTGCTTGCTGCAACTAGACAAAGCCCGTGAGCAGCAACGAAAACCCAGCACAGCCAAAAAAAAAAAAAAACGACTAGGACTGCTCGGGTTTATAAAGTAGTAACGAGCAGAACTCACAGTTCATATCATTGTGCTTTCACGGTTCTCTTTAGTCAAATCAGTTACCTCAAAATGAAAGCTTTGGAGTAGTCTTCAGATTCTGAGCACAGCTTTAGAGTTTATTCTACATAGTCTATAGTTTATGTTTTGTAACTATTTTGCAAGTGGCCTTCCTCAGTACACTTTTAATTGGACATTAGGAAGCCACTGATTATTTCCTTGCAGAGCTGTGTGCTGTGCTCAGTCACTTTAGTCATGTCCGATTATTTGCTACCCAGTGGACTGTAGCCCTCCAGGCTCCTCTGTCCATGGGATTCTCCAGAAAGAATACTGGAGTGGGTTCCCATGCCCTCCTCAGGTGGATCTTCCTAATCCAGGAATCGAACCCGAGTCTCCTGTGTCTCCTGTGTCTCCTGTATTGCAAGCAGATTCTTGACCACTGAGCCACCGGGAAAACCTCTGATTATTTTCTTATTTCTAAAAACTGGCCTTTAAGATGTGCATTATGTCTCAAAAGGACTCACCCATAATCCTCAGGCTCAGGCAAATGTCTGTAACTCTCTCCAAAATACGCTTCTGCTGCAACATTTCCTGGTTGCCACCAGGTTCTTTCGCACAAAATGATGGGAAATGATCTATTTCAAGGACCATGGACAAGAAGTTTTGAGCCACAGGAATAAACAAAATACTTCCTATTCATAAACCCATGAAGGAAGAGAATAAGGCAAAAAATTGAACCATAACATCAGCAGGCAGGCAAACTGAGATCAAATCTCAGCTCTTTGTTACTAATTCTGACCTTGAGCAAGTCCCAAAAGCACTCTGGGGACTCTGGGCCTGAGGTTCCCCGTGCATCAGTAGAGAGTGTTGTAAAGATGCAATGGTGATGTAAAGGGCAGATTCATTCATTTCTTCACTCACTCATTCATATAAATATCAAGCGCCTTTTATGTGCCAAGCAGGTTTCTCTGGTGGATCTGTCATAAAGAATCAATCTGCCAATGCAGGAGACGCAAGAGATGCGGGCTCCAACCCTGGGTTGGGAAGATCCCCTGGAGAAGGGTATGGCTACCCACTCCGCTGTTCTTGTCTGGAAAATCCCATGGACATAGGAGCCTGGCAGGTCACAGTCCACGGGTCACAAAAGAGTCAGACACAGCTTGGCAACTAAACAACAAATGTGCCAAGCATCGTGCTGGGCACGGGAACCATTACTGAACAAGCCAGACAAGATCCCTGCCCTCAGGGAACTTAAGGAGACTGGGGGAGGCAGGCAAAGGATAAGTAAATAAAAACATGAAATCATCACAGGCAGCGGTGAGTGCTACGAAGGAAAGGAACAGAGGTGTGATGGAGAGCTGCCGTTGGAGGTCACCGTCCAGGGAGGAGCGCGTGGAGAAGGGAAAGATTTGAAATCCAAAGGACAGAGATAATAGTTACGGGAAAACTGTGGAAAGCGCACTGCAGGCAAAAGGAAGAGAAAGCGCCAAGCCTAGGAATGAAGAAGGGTCCGACACATCTCAGAAAATGAAAGGAGGCCAGAGGCGTGAAGCCCAGGGGTTAAGGAGGAAAGGGGTATGATCTGCAGCGGGAGAGGGAGGAGGGGGACTGCCCCCTTGGATTTGTGCAGCAGGGCCTCGCAGGGCAGGAGTGATCTGGGTCTATTGCTGCTGCTCCTGTGGCTCCTGTTCTTGCAGCTGATGGTGACACGGGAGATGCTGCATGGGGTTGCAGTTCAAACCAGAGCTCGAATAGTTATTCAACTATCTTCATTTGCAAGAAAGCATACCAAGGAGATCTACTGAAGGAGGCTCATCTTCAGTTTGCTAAGCATTTCTGTTTAATTCAGTGAATCTCTGATGTCTATAGGAGACCTAACACCATGCACAAATCAAGGGAAAATGCCAACTGCACTTACCACATGGGAGACACTGGAAATAAGGAGAAGCTGCACGCACGGTCCCTGCCGACAAGGAGATGAGCCCCGGAGCTCTTTCCCTTTGGGCATGTCTCACTCCAGTCCGGCTGACCTCAGAAAGAACTAAGGTGAAGAGAACATTCTGGTGGATAAGCAGGACAGAAGTGGGCTCCAATTTTTGGGAAGGTTGGGGTGGCCTACAATCTGATGCTGGACATAAAACCTCCATTGCCAAGTTCCTCAGCTGTATTTGCTGGACCAGTAAGAATCATTTCAAAGGATCTGCTCACAGCTACCTAGGCTGATGGATGCTTTCAATCCTTCTACAAACCCAGCAATTCATATAAAAGCACAGGTCTATATTTTCATACATAGTATGGCATTTATTTCCTGCAAGGTACTCCAAAGAACTGATGCTTTCAAACTGTGGTGCTGGAAAAGACTCTTGAGAGTCCCCTGGACAGAAAGGAGATCCAACCAGTCAATTATAAAAGAAATCAATCCTGAATATTCATTGGAAGGACTGATGCTGAAGCTGAAGCTCCATTACTTTGGCCACCTGATGCAAAGCATGGGCTCACTGGAAAAGAGCCTGATGCTGGAAAAGATTGAGGGCAGAAGGAGAAGAGGGCAAGAGAGGATGAGATGGCTGGATGGCATCACCGATTTAATGGACATGAACTTGGGCAAATTCCAGGAGATGGTGAGGGACAAGGAAGGCTGGTGTGCTGCAGTCCATGAGGTTGCAAAGAGTCGGACACGACTTGGCGACTGAACAACAACCAAAGGTACTCTTGGCATTGTTCTGCTTTGGAAGTTGTTAGACATGAGAGGAAAAATAATTAAAAACAGCTTATTCCAGCCTAAACATTCAGCTCTGTCAGTGGAAGAAAGCCAATGTGGTACTTCTGAAACTAAAGAAAACTGACTTTGGAGGCCAATCCCAGGTTACAGAACAGTAGCATTACAAGAGGCTGTTGGCAAACTCAGGATCTAATGTGAAACAAAATATTAAACCACAGGAAACAAGATATTCTAAAGAGTGAGTGAGAGTGCTAGACCACTGGCCTAACCATAGCACATCTCAGCTCTCAAAGTGCAGCTGAGTCAGCTAGTCCTAAAGATACGCTATGGGTCAATGCCTTGGATTTGAATATTCTGAAAGTATAGATGTCTAATGCTGCTCAACTCATCAGAAGGCAGGGAAGGGGCTTCCCCAGAGCCAGGGTGCTTGCTGCATGCCCTGGCATGGGACTGGGGTGTCAGAGGGAAGAGCTTTAGGGAGAGGTTGGAAATGAGGTTGTAGCAGATTAGAGGCATAAGGTACAGAGTGAAGGGTCAGTGAAGGGAGGGGCCTGGGAAAGGCGAAGGCACAATTCGCCTAGGCTAAGGGTTCTGGAACAGAGAGGGAGAGCAAGTGGGGAAGCATTTTCCCCCTCCTTTCTCTTCCTTTGATCATGAAGATAAGCAGAAGGGACCTTGCCGCCCCCAGGTTACTGACTGAAAAGTTGGCAGAGGCAAAGGTGTGGAGGATGCCTTCCTTCCCCTCCTGGCTTTGGGGGTGCTGGGGGCAGAGGACGAGGAGGGACAGAAACCACGTGTGCATGTAAGAATGTGCACAACTCCAGCTTATAAAAAGTCCACACCTGCCAGTGAATAAATATAGCTGATATTTGTTCAATACTGCAGCTGACAAATACTTTCACATTTGTTTGATCTTGACTGCTGCCGACAGGTATGCAAACCAAGGTTCAGTCTACACTACAGTCAGGATCCAAAGGCCCTTGCTCTTTTCCCTGCACCTGTGGGTTTCTACTCTGGCCCCATAGGAGAATCCCCGGGGAAAACTAGACCAATACTAATGCTTGGACCTCTCCCTCAGCCTCGGCGAAATAGGATCTCTGAGGGTAGGGCCAGGGCACTGGTGTTTTTGAAACTCCCCAGGTAATTTCAATGTGCAGCCAAAGTTAAAAAGTTCTGTACTACCCAATGGCCCCCTAACGTGAATACAGACTAGCAAGGAGCTAAAAATGTGGATTACCTGGTGCACACATTCTGGGCACACAGGCTTGGTCTCCCCGCGCCCTTGTATAAGGTACAGCCATATGAATTACTTCAGGCAATGAAATGGGAGCACTGAACACGGATCCATATGTGAGTGAGAGCATTCAACTGGAAGCAACAGACCTCACATCCCACGGGAGGTTTAACCTGAACCACCCAGGAGAGTCATCCAAGGGCCCACAGTAGACTTCAAATTCATGAGAGAATTTTTCTATGAAGGTAATGAAATTTTGTTACTGCAGCATGACTTAACTTCTCCTGACTGAACCTGCTAGTTAAGAGTGAAGCCTGGGAATATTAATTTTTATAAGCACCTGGTTGATTCTTATGTTAGCAGCCTGTAGCCTCCACTTTTAGACATGAACACAATGCTTGTTAATTTTCTGTGTTTCCTGTCTTTACAGAGACACTAGTGTTCTAGAGAGCTAGCGTTCATTACTCATTCGGCCTTTACTGTGCTCCCATTGTTTCAGGCATGGAATAAAGTGTTCCTCTTACACAGAGATGAACAAAACACAGTCCCTTAATTCTGCTCAACGTTCTGTGGCAGCCTGGATGGGAGGGGAGCTTGGGGGAGAATGGATACATGTATGACTGAGTCCCTTCTCTGTTAGCCTGAAACTACTATAAATTCTTAATTGGCTACACTCGGATATAAAATACGAAGTTTTAAAAAAAATACAGTCTCTTGTCCTCAAGGAACTACCAGAAGAGAGGAGGCAGCAGGGGGGGGGGAAACAAATATTTCCCCCAAACCCCAAATATTTCAAAACAAAGGAATGGGACAGAGGAGGACAAATTAATTTTGTTCAAAGATGGTAGGGGAGCTCTATAGGAAGAGATGTAAGACCTAGACCTTAAAGGACAAGTCACCATTCCCTAAGCAGATCACTGTCACAGGTTCAGGTACATGAGAAAGCACTAGACATGTGGGCTAGAGCAAGACCTTGGGATGAGGCTGATGAGAGATGTTCTAAGGGGCTGGCTTTTAGGGGAAGATTCAGGATGGGAAGGAAGTGATGTGAGCAGGAACAAATGTGCTGTAAGGCTGTGGGGGCATACTGTCCAGTAGCAAGTATGGTGAGCCAATGAGGTGATTTGACATTTTCTAAAAAAAAAAAAAAACTTCATTGCAACTTCATGGCAAATGGATGGAGACACAATGGAAACAGGGTATTCTTAATTGGCTACACTCGGATATAAAATACGAAGTTTTAAAAAAAATACAGTCTCTTGTCCTCAAGGAACTACCAGAAGAGAGGAGGCAGCAGGGGGGGGGAACAAATATTTCCCCCAAACCCCAAATATTTCAAAACAAAGGAATGGGACAGAGGAGGACAAATTAATTTTGTTCAAAGATGGTAGGGGAGCTCTATAGGAAGAGATGTAAGACCTAGACCTTAAAGGACAAGTCACCATTCCCTAAGCAGATCACTGTCACAGGTTCAGGTACATGAGAAAGCACTAGACATGTGGGCTAGAGCAAGACCTTGGGATGAGGCTGATGAGAGATGTTCTAAGGGGCTGGCTTTTAGGGGAAGATTCAGGATGGGAAGGAAGTGATGTGAGCAGGAACAAATGTGCTGTAAGGCTGTGGGGGCATACTGTCCAGTAGCAAGTATGGTGAGCCAATGAGGTGATTTGACATTTTCTAAAAAAAAAAAAAAACTTCATTGCAACTTCATGGCAAATGGATGGAGACACAATGGAAACAGGGAGAGACTTTATTTTGGGGGACTCCAAAATCACTGCAGATGGTGACTGCAGCTATGAAACTAAAAGACGATTGCTCCTTGGAAGAAAAGCTATGACCAACCTAGACAGCATATTAAAAAGCAGAGACATTACTTTGCCAACAAAGGTCCATCTAGTCAAGGCTATATGTTTTCCAGTAGTCATGTATGGATGTGAGAGTTGGACTATAAAGGAAGCTGAGCACTGAATAACTGATGCTTTTGAATTGTGGTGTTGGAAAAGACTCTTGAGTCCCTTGAACTGCAAGGAGATCCAACCAGTCCATCCTAAAGGAAATCGGTCCTGAATATTCATTGGAAGGACTGATGTTGAAGTTGAAACTGCAATACTTTGGCCACCTGATGCAAAGAACTGACTCACTGGAAAAGACCCTGATGCTGGGAAAGAGTGAAGGCAGGAGAAGAAGGGGACAACAGAGGATGAGATGGTTAAATGGGGTCACTGACTCAATGGACATGAGTTTGAGTAAACTCCAGGAGTTAGTGATGGACAGGGAGGCCTGGTGTGCTGCAGTTCATGGAGTTGCAAAGAGTCGGACATGACTGAGTGACTGAACTGAAAAAAAAAAATCACCTTTTGGAAAAAAAAGTGAAATTGATTTGAAAATTTTATTTTACCCAATACAATCAAAATAGTGTCATTTTAATAAATGACAAGTATTAACATGCAGTTATAAGGTAGTACATAAAAAGAATAAGAAGTCTTCAAAATCTGGTGTTTATATTTTAACACATCTCAACTTGGCTCCATAGCCACTGGTGGCTGTTGCATTGGACAGAGGTTCTCAATAACTGCCAGAGGCTTCTAAAGACATCCTCTCTTCAAGGGGGATATACTGAGCATTGATCACTCATCCACTTAAAGGCAAACCATGAACTGAGCATGCTCCATAAGCCAGAGTTTTGATTACATAAGCCTTTGAAGACCAATACAAATACACTGATATTTAAAAATACTGACACTGTCAAAGCCTCTCCCCAAACAACATCTTGGCTCAGGGGAGTGTATTTACTCACAAGTTGTACTACTTAAGCCAATTTTAAGAAAAATGTCAACTTTCTGCAGCTTTAGTGGTAAAAATATACCTTTGAAGAATTCCTTTGACTTAATCAGCCAGTGTGACATTTTACCAGAGTGACGATTTGGATAGCTCTGTAGTACCAACACTCTTTGGGATTCTCTGATGGCTCAGTGGGTAAAAAAAGTCTACCTGCAACGCAGGAGAAATGGGTTCGATCCCTGGGTTGGGAAGATACTCTGGAGGAGGGCATGGCAACCCATTCCAGTATTCCTGCCTAAAAAATCCCATGGAAAGAGGAGCCTGGTGGTCTACAGTCCAGAGGGTCCCAAAGAGTTGGACACGACTAAGCAAGCACACAGCACATCAACAATCTTTACCAAGGTTGATCATTTTAATTAGAAATTGACCAGAAGGAAACAAGGCCAGCTCAGCTGACCTCCTGCCTCATGCACAGTGAAGACAGTCTGCATATGACTCCACCGTTACTAATCGAAGGTGCCCCTCACCTTTCTAAAGGAGCCAACGGCGGGCGTGACCAGCACAAGGCACACCATGGTGCACTCGGGGAACAGAAGCCTGCACCTTATTTCAGAATTCCTAACAAACAATACATTGCATTTGCTGAAAAATGGTCTGGAGGCCGTATCCTTTTCCATGGTTCAGACAAGAGATTCTGGACTCGGAACCTCTCAGGAGCCTCCACACACACCTTTTCAAGCCTCCTGTTGTAACTGAAGCTGATTTCAAGCTGAAAAGGCTGTCCATGGCATTCACTCCTCTAAGGCACCTTCTTCAGTCCCTTAGGCAGAGGACAGTCTGCACCTGGCCCTTCCTGACATGGGTTTATTTATAACTCTGGTGGGCAAAGTCGTTTAACTCAAAGAAGATTTGAAGCTTTACTCCTCACTTTTCCCAGTTAAAGGGCCCAGAGGGCAGGGACTATCCCTTGCCCATCTCTGATGCTCAGCACAGCTGTCTGAGCTATGAGGTAGTAAACCCTCATAGTCAATCATAAGAATATATTTTTTAAAATCAATAACAGGGGGCTTTCCTCGTGGCTCAGTGGTGAAGCATCCACCTGCCAACGCAGGAGACATTGGTTTGACCCCTGGGCTGGGAAGATCCCACATGCCGTGGCGCAACTAAGTCTGTGGCTACAACTCTCGAGCCTGTGCGCTAATGCCTGGGAGACGCAGCTACTGAAGCCTGGACTCCGCAGCAAGAGAAGCCATTGCAACGGGAAGCCCACACACAGCCAGAGAGTGGCCCCCGCTCACCACAACTAGAGAAAGCCTTGTGCAGCAGCAAAGACCCAGAACAGCCAAAACCAATAAGTAATGGAGTCAAGACTTTTAAAAACTAATAAAAGAAATAAAGTCAACTCAGACTGGGCTAGAGATCCAGTATCATATCCTCTTTTTCAGGGGTACCAAAGAACTTTTTTTAAATTTTGAAATATTATTTTCTTCCACATTGTTACCTAGATGGTTAATCCTAAAAGTCATTAATCCCAGTAGCTCTTATTCCTTAATTAGGTATGCTCTCTGTCTAACCATCTAATTATTTCTCCATCTTTATACATGTCTAACCTGGGCTTCCACTCAGATTCTGAAATCATTAGAATCTAAAGGGGAATTAGGAGTGAATGCTTCAAAAAAAAAAAAAAAAAAAGGAGTGAATGCTTTTCTTAAAATCACTACAAACAGCCCCCACATAGGAGCACCAGCCTCTCCCTGAGGCCTTCACAAGAAGGGAGGGTGGCCCAGTCTCACTTTATTTTAAACAATAGTGTCAAAGGCTGTCCACGTGAATCCCTTAAGCATGTGACTGAGTGTTTCCACCTCTGTGCTCCGGGGGTCTGTGCCAGGCACCCCAAACAGGGAGCTGAGAATTTCACCTCACTTTTCAGCCTTCTTGTGCCTCAGCTTCTTGTGGTGGTTCAGTTTCTTGAGCTTTTCTACATCCCTCCTAAATCTCATGGCTCAGGATAGAGCACAACACCCCACACCTCCCATCACTGCCACTGGAGGCCCAGGCTGTGTCTCCCCGGCGCTGGGTACCACAGTTCTACAAGGAGAACGTCACTGTGGGGCATCCTCTAGCGGCAGGTGCTATAGCACCACTTTCCAGCAAGCCAAGGGGGGCTTCCTCTGACCTGCCCTCTGAGTTTCAAGGGCAAGCTCCTGGGTGTGGAATTATGTGGCTTATCCCCAGCGTGGTCCTTTACAACTTTAAACTCAACTTACATCCTGGTGGCTGCTGCTGCTGCTACTGCTAAGTCGCTTCAGTAGTGTCCGACTCTGTGCGACCCCATAGACGGCAGGCTCCCCACCAGGGCCCCCAGTCCCTGGGATTCTCCAGGCAAGAACACTGGAGTGGGTTGCCACTTCCTTCTTCAATGCATGAAAGTGAAAAGTAAAAGTGAAGTCGCTCAGTCGTGTCCAAATCTTAGCAACCCCATGGACTGCAGCCTACCAGGCTCCTCCATCCATGGGATTTTCCAGGCAAGAGTATTGGAGTGGGGTGCCATTGCCTTCTCCGCACATCCTGGCTACCAACTGGCTAAGGCCACCTTGGTATTTCAGGCATCATTTCTCACATGTGTATCACTGCTTTCTCAATGTTTTTGAAAAGATCTATGTGACTGATACACGGGCCTTACTATGCACTGTTTGAACATGTTACATGCCAACTCTTTAATCCTCACAATGACCTTATGAAGGACACTCTGCTGTTACCTCTACTTTACAGATGGGGAAACTGAGGCACAGAGCAATTAACTTGCCTAAGGTCAGAGTTCTCAAGGGGCACAGTTCAGTCTTGAACCCAGGCTGACTCTAGAGCTTACTGTAATTACTGTGTTATCAGCCTTATGATCTTTATTTTTAGGCACCTTTGCATCAAGCCACACTTAAACAGGTGAAAAGGTATAATTCTCTCAGCTGCAAATGAGAAGCTGAAATCAAGTAAAACTGAAGCTCCAAGAATAACTGAGAATGTCAAGCCTAGAAACCACCTCCACTGCATATACACCCAAGGCAGTGAGCCGACAGGGCCACCGCATGTGGTAAAGCTAAAGGGTGGGAGGGCTGTGTTATTATCCCCATGGACTCTGTGACCTTGGAGCCCTATAGATTTATTCCTTTGTGTTGCAAAAGCCTAGACAGCCATGTTAGGTAAGTCCATGAAGAGCTTCCTTTAGGAAGCACCTCTCTGTGGTTAGATCCAGGCGAAACACTGACAGTGCTAATAATCTATACACCCAAGAACAAAGTCCACGTGCGGTTTTGCTCGACCAGCTACCACTTTCTCCCAGCCTCACCTCCACACACCTGCAGGCACGTCCTCACCCTCAAAGTCTGCCTGCCTAACTCCATCTCTTCCTTCAAAACTCAGTTCAAAAACCACTTCTTGTGAGAAGCCTTCCCTGATGCCTCCCAAAGAGCATGCTGGGGTTCCCTCTCCCCCTCCTTTCCTGGATTCAAAGCTCAGCTCTGCACATTCTGTGTAACCTTGGGCAAGTTACTTCTCTCTGCCTCAGTTTTGCCAACTGTAAAATGGGACTAATAGTAGTACCTTTTACCTAGAGTTGTAGGTGTTAAATGAGGATAGGTAGAACAGTATCCAGCATATGGTGAGAATTCTGAAAGTGCTAGGTCAGGTCATGTTACTATGTGAATTCTATTATGATCAATAAAATACAAATTTAAAGAGTTCCTGAGTTCTCATAGCAACTTGTATATAAGAATTTAATATTAAAGGAACAACTACTGTCTGTGGTACATCACATACTTTTGATGTTCAAATTGGATCTTTATTCTGAAAAAGGTTGTGAAGCTCCGACCTAGGGTTAAATCCTTAGGAAACTGCCTATAATGACAATGATGATGTGGTTATCTTCTGGTTAGATGTACATCTAGATTTCCAGAGCCTCTCACTGTGCTGGGCTGTGGTTATTTAATGGAATATTAGATGGACAGCCTGCTATATCCAGATTGTTATAGAGGCTCCTGAGGATGGTTATGTGATTCATGACTATACTTCCATTTGTCATGTCCCAGAGCACCTGAAAGACTCATTAGTGGCAGATTTCTGAGTAAGATTTAACATTTTTCACTTTTAAAATTCCAAAAGTGCCTTTCTAGGTCCACTGTGTAAGGCAGGGAGAGATGTTTATTATATCCCAAGCCCCCAGTGCATGCTTAGTCACTCAGGCGTGTCTGACTCTGCAACCCCAGGGACTGCCACACATCAGCTCCTCTGTCCGTGGGGATTCTTCAGGCAAGAATACTGGAGTGGACTGTCTCCTCCAGGGGCTCTTCCCAACCCAGGGATTGAACCCAGGTCTCCCGCACAGCAGGGTGATTCTTTACCATCTGAATGGCCAGGGAAGTCCAAGAATACTGGAGTGGGTAGCCTATCCCTTCTCCAGGGGATCTTTCCGACTCAGGAATCGACCTGGGGTTTCCTGCATTGCAGGTGGATTCTTAAACAGTTGAGCTCCCAGGGAAGCCCCAAGCCCCCAATAGTTGGGACAAAAAAGGCCTGCTAAATGACAACTGGGAAGAAAAGCATCCCCCTTTGAACTCCAGCTCCATGGCATCAGTGTGAGTAAAAGTGAGCCCCCCCATTCTATTTTGTTTTATCCATTTCCCCTCTTGATTCGTACTAGCATATTTTGGTATTTAAGAAACACTTTAGTCGATGCAGCCTAACAATACAATGGTCAGACATGTGAAAACACCTTCTTTACAGACTTCCAGAGAGAAAAGAGACTCAGAACCAACAGTTACTGCACTGCTAAGGAGGACATCTGAACCTGGCTCCATCAAAACAGCTAACGGTCCTCCATTAGTAAATAACTAGACACTCAAGGCTGTTCCCCAAACTCAGAAGTGGGTAGTTTGGGTCAGGCTCTCAGAAAACAAAGCTGATGCCTTACCCCAAAGCCGCTGTGTTCATCATTTCATCACAGCAAGGATAACGAGGAAGAGGATGCTTTGAGGTAATGGCCCAAGTTCTGAGGTGTTGGATCGTCTTTACCAAACTTCTGGGTGGATGCTAGAAAGTCAGTCCAGGAACACAAACATTTCACAGACTCCCATAAACTGGCTCTGTCCAGCAATGGGAAATAAGAATTCCAGGGATGGGATGAGGTTGCTGCCTTAAGGAGAAAGCCTCTCAGCCTACAAAGGCATATATCTACCACTTAGCTTCTTTCCCTTGGGCCTTAACCACATTTTGCTGAGAATCAGAAGTGCCAATTTCTGGGCCACAGGCTGATGAGGGTCCAGGAATCTGCATTTTAACAATCAGCAGGATGACTCTTCTGCTCATTGGAACATGAGAACCACTGCCTTACAACTAGACTGCCGGTGATAAAAGCACAATGAAGACCCAGGCATGCGTCACGATCCATGCATCACCAATAACAGTAGGAGGAGTAGCAGCAGAGTACCCATGTGTGTGTGCACACAGCTGCAGGAGTTTTACATGTCAACTCTTAATGCTCACAACAGCCCTAAGAGCAGGTCCCATCATTATTCCTCTTCATAGATAAGGAAGCTGAGGTACACAGAGGTGAGGTAATTTGCTTAAGGTCTCACAGCTGGTAAGTGGCACGGGGAGAGTCTGAACTCTGTTCAATTCCAGAGTGCTCACATTCTATCTAGAGACTGACTCTAGGGCCGGGGGTCCAGAAAAGCCCA
>SJYC01146752.1:0-22222 GCA_006408675.1 Madoqua kirkii | reverse complement strand
AAAAAAAAAAAAAAAAGGAGTGAATGCTTTTCTTAAAATCACTACAAACAGCCCCCACATAGGAGCACCAGCCTCTCCCTGAGGCCTTCACAAGAAGGGAGGGTGGCCCAGTCTCACTTTATTTTAAACAATAGTGTCAAAGGCTGTCCACGTGAATCCCTTAAGCATGTGACTGAGTGTTTCCACCTCTGTGCTCCGGGGGTCTGTGCCAGGCACCCCAAACAGGGAGCTGAGAATTTCACCTCACTTTTCAGCCTTCTTGTGCCTCAGCTTCTTGTGGTGGTTCAGTTTCTTGAGCTTTTCTACATCCCTCCTAAATCTCATGGCTCAGGATAGAGCACAACACCCCACACCTCCCATCACTGCCACTGGAGGCCCAGGCTGTGTCTCCCCGGCGCTGGGTACCACAGTTCTACAAGGAGAACGTCACTGTGGGGCATCCTCTAGCGGCAGGTGCTATAGCACCACTTTCCAGCAAGCCAAGGGGGGCTTCCTCTGACCTGCCCTCTGAGTTTCAAGGGCAAGCTCCTGGGTGTGGAATTATGTGGCTTATCCCCAGCGTGGTCCTTTACAACTTTAAACTCAACTTACATCCTGGTGGCTGCTGCTGCTGCTACTGCTAAGTCGCTTCAGTAGTGTCCGACTCTGTGCGACCCCATAGACGGCAGGCTCCCCACCAGGGCCCCCAGTCCCTGGGATTCTCCTGGCAAGAACACTGGAGTGGGTTGCCACTTCCTTCTTCAATGCATGAAAGTGAAAAGTAAAAGTGAAGTCGCTCAGTCGTGTCCAAATCTTAGCAACCCCATGGACTGCAGCCTACCAGGCTCCTCCATCCATGGGATTTTCCAGGCAAGAGTATTGGAGTGGGGTGCCATTGCCTTCTCCGCACATCCTGGCTACCAACTGGCTAAGGCCACCTTGGTATTTCAGGCATCATTTCTCACATGTGTATCACTGCTTTCTCAATGTTTTTGAAAAGATCTATGTGACTGATACACGGGCCTTACTATGCACTGTTTGAACATGTTACATGCCAACTCTTTAATCCTCACAATGACCTTATGAAGGACACTCTGCTGTTACCTCTACTTTACAGATGGGGAAACTGAGGCACAGAGCAATTAACTTGCCTAAGGTCAGAGTTCTCAAGGGGCACAGTTCAGTCTTGAACCCAGGCTGACTCTAGAGACTACTGTAATTACTGTGTTATCAGCCTTATGATCTTTATTTTTAGGCACCTTTGCATCAAGCCACACTTAAACAGGTGAAAAGGTATAATTCTCTCAGCTGCAAATGAGAAGCTGAAATCAAGTAAAACTGAAGCTCCAAGAATAACTGAGAATGTCAAGCCTAGAAACCACCTCCACTGCATATACACCCAAGGCAGTGAGCCGACAGGGCCACCGCATGTGGTAAAGCTAAAGGGTGGGAGGGCTGTGTTATTATCCCCATGGACTCTGTGACCTTGGAGCCCTATAGATTTATTCCTTTGTGTTGCAAAAGCCTAGACAGCCATGTTAGGTAAGTCCATGAAGAGCTTCCTTTAGGAAGCACCTCTCTGTGGTTAGATCCAGGCGAAACACTGACAGTGCTAATAATCTATACACCCAAGAACAAAGTCCACGTGCGGTTTTGCTCGACCAGCTACCACTTTCTCCCAGCCTCACCTCCACACACCTGCAGGCACGTCCTCACCCTCAAAGTCTGCCTGCCTAACTCCATCTCTTCCTTCAAAACTCAGTTCAAAAACCACTTCTTGTGAGAAGCCTTCCCTGATGCCTCCCAAAGAGCATGCTGGGGTTCCCTCTCCCCCTCCTTTCCTGGATTCAAAGCTCAGCTCTGCACATTCTGTGTAACCTTGGGCAAGTTACTTCTCTCTGCCTCAGTTTTGCCAACTGTAAAATGGGACTAATAGTAGTACCTTTTACCTAGAGTTGTAGGTGTTAAATGAGGATAGGTAGAACAGTATCCAGCATATGGTGAGAATTCTGAAAGTGCTAGGTCAGGTCATGTTACTATGTGAATTCTATTATGATCAATAAAATACAAATTTAAAGAGTTCCTGAGTTCTCATAGAACTTGTATATAAGAATTTAATATTAAAGGAACAACTACTGTCTGTGGTACATCACATACTTTTGATGTTCAAATTGGATCTTTATTCTGAAAAAGGTTGTGAAGCTCCGACCTAGGGTTAAATCCTTAGGAAACTGCCTATAATGACAATGATGATGTGGTTATCTTCTGGTTAGATGTACATCTAGATTTCCAGAGCCTCTCACTGTGCTGGGCTGTGGTTATTTAATGGAATATTAGATGGACAGCCTGCTATATCCAGATTGTTATAGAGGCTCCTGAGGATGGTTATGTGATTCATGACTATACTTCCATTTGTCATGTCCCAGAGCACCTGAAAGACTCATTAGTGGCAGATTTCTGAGTAAGATTTAACATTTTTCACTTTTAAAATTCCAAAAGTGCCTTTCTAGGTCCACTGTGTAAGGCAGGGAGAGATGTTTATTATATCCCAAGCCCCCAGTGCATGCTTAGTCACTCAGGCGTGTCTGACTCTGCAACCCCAGGGACTGCCACACATCAGCTCCTCTGTCCGTGGGGATTCTTCAGGCAAGAATACTGGAGTGGACTGTCTCCTCCAGGGGCTCTTCCCAACCCAGGGATTGAACCCAGGTCTCCCGCACAGCAGGGTGATTCTTTACCATCTGAATGGCCAGGGAAGTCCAAGAATACTGGAGTGGGTAGCCTATCCCTTCTCCAGGGGATCTTTCCGACTCAGGAATCGACCTGGGGTTTCCTGCATTGCAGGTGGATTCTTTAACAGTTGAGCTCCCAGGGAAGCCCCAAGCCCCCAATAGTTGGGACAAAAAAGGCCTGCTAAATGACAACTGGGAAGAAAAGCATCCCCCTTTGAACTCCAGCTCCATGGCATCAGTGTGAGTAAAAGTGAGCCCCCCCATTCTATTTTGTTTTATCCATTTCCCCTCTTGATTCGTACTAGCATATTTTGGTATTTAAGAAACACTTTAGTCGATGCAGCCTAACAATACAATGGTCAGACATGTGAAAACACCTTCTTTACAGACTTCCAGAGAGAAAAGAGACTCAGAACCAACAGTTACTGCACTGCTAAGGAGGACATCTGAACCTGGCTCCATCAAAACAGCTAACGGTCCTCCATTAGTAAATAACTAGACACTCAAGGCTGTTCCCCAAACTCAGAAGTGGGTAGTTTGGGTCAGGCTCTCAGAAAACAAAGCTGATGCCTTACCCCAAAGCCGCTGTGTTCATCATTTCATCACAGCAAGGATAACGAGGAAGAGGATGCTTTGAGGTAATGGCCCAAGTTCTGAGGTGTTGGATCGTCTTTACCAAACTTCTGGGTGGATGCTAGAAAGTCAGTCCAGGAACACAAACATTTCACAGACTCCCATAAACTGGCTCTGTCCAGCAATGGGAAATAAGAATTCCAGGGATGGGATGAGGTTGCTGCCTTAAGGAGAAAGCCTCTCAGCCTACAAAGGCATATATCTACCACTTAGCTTCTTTCCCTTGGGCCTTAACCACATTTTGCTGAGAATCAGAAGTGCCAATTTCTGGGCCACAGGCTGATGAGGGTCCAGGAATCTGCATTTTAACAATCAGCAGGATGACTCTTCTGCTCATTGGAACATGAGAACCACTGCCTTACAACTAGACTGCCGGTGATAAAAGCACAATGAAGACCCAGGCATGCGTCACGATCCATGCATCACCAATAACAGTAGGAGGAGTAGCAGCAGAGTACCCACGTGTGTGTGCACACAGCTGCAGGAGTTTTACATGTCAACTCTTAATGCTCACAACAGCCCTAAGAGCAGGTCCCATCATTATTCCTCTTCATAGATAAGGAAGCTGAGGTACACAGAGGTGAGGTAATTTGCTTAAGGTCTCACAGCTGGTAAGTGGCACGGGGAGAGTCTGAACTCTGTTCAATTCCAGAGTGCTCACATTCTATCTAGAGACTGACTCTAGGGCCGGGGGTCCAGAAAAGCCCAACCTCTCCACTAAAACCCAGAGATAAAAGTGAATGGAACTGCAAGAGCAGCACTGACATATATAATTATCCTGTGTGAAACACAGAGCTAGCGGGAAGCTGCTGTTTCGCACAGGGAGCTCAGCTCAGGGCTCTGTGATGACCTAGAGGGGGGCATGAGATGGAGGCTCAAGAGGGAGGTGATATATGTATACTTATAGCTGATTCACACTGTTGTACAGTAGAAACCAACACAACATTGTAAAGCAATTATACTTCAATTAAAGATAAAAAAGTAAAACTAAATAAAATTAACAGCTTAAAAAAAAAAAAGAATGGATCAGCATTTAGACGCCAAAGGGCCACCAAAGGAGAGTTTGGAAGAGTATCCCCAGAACTTGGAGGTGAACTGGCAAGTATTCTGTCAGGGTCAACCTCTGCAGACAGCGAGGTCCCTGGAGGTGGGCGCCAAGCATGCAGGCCACAGTGGCAGGTCCCTCTGCTCCACAAACAGCGGCACTGCCTGCGCCTCGTGACAGCCCGCAGTCAGCTCGCACGGGCCTACAGTCACAGACTTTGCTGTCTTTTAAAAAGGTAGCTCCTTTTATTTCTGACTATAGTATTAAAAATGCTCACTGTAGACAGGATAGGAAAAAATGGGAAAGTACAAAGGAAATTACAATCAGCTATATTCCCATTCAGTTCAGTTCAGCTGCTCAGTGTATCTGACTCTGCGACACCATGGACTGCAGCATGTCAGGCTTCTCTTTATATCACCAGCTCCTGGAGCTTGCCCAAACCCATGTCCATCGAGTCAGTGATGCCACCCAACCATCTCGTCCTCTGTTGTCCCCTCCCCCTACCCTCAATTTTTCCCAGCATCCAGGGTCTTTTCCAATGAGTTAGTTTTTTGCATCAAGTGGCCAAAGTACTGCAGATTCAGCTTCAGCATCAGTCCTTCCAATGAACACTCAGGACTGATTTCCTTTAGGATGGACTGGTTGGATCTCCTTGCAGTCCAAGGGACTCTCAAGAGTCTTCTCCAACACCACAGTTCAAAAGCATCAATTCTTCAGCACTCAGCTTTCTTTATAGTCCAACTCTAACATCCATACATGACTACTGGAAAAAACATAGCTTTGACTACAAGGACCTTTGATGGCAAAGTAATGTCTCTGCTTTTTAATATGCTGTCTAGGTTGGTCATAGCTTTTCTTCCAGGGAGCAAGCGTCTTTTAATTTCATGGCTGCAGTCACCATCTGCAATGATTTTGGAGACCAAAAAGATGAAGTCTGACACTGTTCCCATTGCTTCTCCATCTATTTGCCAAGAAGTGATGGGACCAGATGCCATGATCTTCGTTTTCTGAATGCTGAGTTTTAAGTCAGCTTTTTCACTCTCCACTCTCATCAAGAGGCATCAGAAATAATTAATGTTAATACTATATGATGCTTGCCTTTTATTTTTGCATCTATGTGGACAGTGTATAAAATTGAGATGTTATATTCAATTTTATATACACCTTTTTCTATTTATTTACATGAGATATTATATTCAATTTTATATAGAACTTTTTCTCCCATATTATTAAATATTCATCAGCATGATTTTAAAGGGCTTTTATTTAAAATCTAATCACTTGTCTCGTAACTATTTCCCTCTTGCTGACATTTAATTGGCTGTATTTTACTACAGTGGATAACCTAACATCCCTGGTTATTTCTGTAAAACAGATGGCTAAAAGTGTAATTGTTGGATCACACGGCATGGACAATTATAAGGTTCTTACTAACGAATCAAGTTCCCAATTAATATTAAACTCTTTCCCAGCAAGCCAACAGGCATACCCATAAGCAATATACAGAGCTGTCTCACCTCACACACACCAGCACTCAGAGGTGCCATGCTGAAAAATATGCCAATTTGGTAGATTAAAATATCTTTCCCAGTATGTCTATCTTTCCCAGCAGAGTATAAGGTTCTTGAGAACAGAGAGGTTGTTTTCATCAAGGTCTGGCACATAGTAAGTGCTCAATAAATCTTTGCTGGTTGAATGAATGATTCAAAGAATCGGTCTGGACCAGGAATGCTGGTCTTTTCCCCCTCCTCCAGGTCCCCTGAGGGGCTCTGCCCTGTACAAGGCCTACCCTGCTCTTTGGCATCTTGTTACCTGCAGCCTTCCTCCCACCCCCACCCCCACCACTGCCACAGCTGCTGGGCGACCACTCGGACCAAAGAAGACATACCGGTCCAATTCTCTCTCTTGAGACTCTGAGCTAAGAGGTACAGAGATGGAACGAGCTGGCATGAGGATGATCTTCATTGTAGATACAGAGTAAATGGCCACAGACCATGGGCCTGACTGCTACTACTGTGGTTCTCTGCAGGCTGACTCTTTTGGCTGATGTGTGGTTAGATTCTGCTCCTGCTACATTAGGTGGCTGCCAGAAGATGCCCTTTGTGCCAGCTTCATAGATGACAACCGTAGTCCAGAAGAGTGATCAGTCAGATGGAAAACCAGCTCGTCATCACAAGCCAAACTCAGCAAGAAGCAATTTATTAAAGAAAAGAAAAAGTACACAGTTTGGCACTTGGGTTAAAAATGGGAAGTCTGAATATAGTATAGGCGGATGTTTTCTTCAAAGAAATCCATATGGTGGATCACCTGCTCTGTGTTTATGATTTTCTTTGAGATGTAAAAATCATCAACATCACTGGCCTGACTCTATGCCCTCTGATGGCAGGGCTCATATTGACTTCTCATGTATATCTCCAGGGCCTAGCACAATGCCTGGTAGAAGGTGGTACTTAATGAGTGGGTGCTAAGTAAAAGTCAAGAGCTAAAAAGCAGGAGAACAGTAGGCTTCTATAGGCCTTGATTTTTAGAAATCCAGGAGTTGTGTCACTCAGTTTGGATTTTCAAAGCTGGAAGATGTTCACTTATCTGAGCTCAATTTAAACCATAGCCTTGATTTACCAATCCATCCGCTCTATTTCTTTGTTAAAACATCTATACCAATGTCCTCAGCACGCAAAAGCTCAATCAGTTGGCTACACTAGTTTACCACCCATTTCTGTTTTTAACAGTGAAGATATTTATTTACCAAGACGACACATGTGTTTGTTCCCAAACCTGTTCATGTCAATCACACTCATGACTGTATTTACATAAGTACATATTACATATACTAATGAAATATCTATGCATAAGGAAAGAGCTGTTGTTTTTATTACAAATGCAGTGTTTTGGAAACACTTGATAAAGGTGAAAAGTATTGCTGTCGATTTAGGGGTGAACAAGATAGCTATGAAAGACTAGGTGTGGAGGGGAAGGGAGCGGTCTGCGAAGTTTTAAGGCACTTACTCTGCAAGTGTCTGATTCTTACACTGAAGAAACCAAATATGGAAATTATAAAGGATGCAATATGGGTGCAGCTTACACAAGTAAACAAATGCAGAATACCAACATATAAATCCATGAGTAACCAAGAGCATCAGGAGACATTATCCAACTTTCCTTCATGTAATGCCCTCTGAAATTCTCTTGTCTAAGTTCTTCAATCTCATTTTTAAAAAATGCTGGTTGTGACCCACTAGAGTGATTTTGTGACTCACGGTTTGAAAAGACACTGCCTTACTCCAAGTCCTTAACTTTATCCAGGGGGGATCTGGGGTTAAGAGCACTACAGATGTCACCCAGCTAGTGAGTCAGAATTATGTTCATAGATTCCACATTCTGTGATGTGTCTACTACTCTGAGCAACCTGCCTTCTGACCCAGCACAGTTTCCTCTGCAAAAAGTAGAAGGTAAAATGAGGAATTGTGTGACAAGCAGAAATCCTAGACAGGAAAGGAGAAACACTCTCCTTTCCTGAGGCTCCATGCTCCTCTAAGCGTCCTCCACAGTGAGCTAGTCCCCACACCGGCTGTCTGTGTTTTTAGCCCCTAATGAAGTCATACCAAGTCTCTTGTGCTACAGACACATATTTGGAACCGTGAACCTTGTACCTGGGTAGAACACGTGAGCATTCTAATTTTAGAATGACTTCAGCCCCACGTGGGAAAACTCCAGACAATGGAACGGGGAAGCAGGCTGCAGTTCTAAAAAGCTTTTGTTAGGCAAGGTGAGCAATAACCGGATCCCTGGCTTGCTGGCTGACCCGTGTTCTACCTGTTTTCCAAACAAAGTACTGTCTTCAAAGACTGCTCCCTATAATCTGATTTGCCCTCCCTCCACACTTCCAGCCCAAACTTGCCCTTCTTAACTGTTAAACCCAAAGCCCCCACCAAATCCGACCACCATCTTCCCATGCAAGCTGATAAGGGGACCATCCCTCTAAATGACACCACCATGAATGTTTCATGGTCTTTCATCATCGCCTTTGAAAAGTCTCCCAGATCTAAATTAAGTAAGGTTTCCAATACTGCCTGGTTCCAAGTGGGTGTCAATAGACACAGGCTAGAGGAAGGAGTAGAAATTCAGAGGTTTAAAGAACCACCCTGAATCACTCAGGAATTAGGCAAAGAACAGAAGGAGCTTGGCTCCCAGGTGTCTGAGCAAGGCCCTCACCACACCCCTGGATCATTAGAATGAGTCTCATGAAAATATGAGAACCAGATGGGCAGCCTGGGAACGAGGCAACATTGCACAGGGTTAAGCAAGCAGCCACCCAACAACTTAACCAGGGTGCATTCTGTCCCCAGTCAGGGGCATTAAAAGGTGCCTTTGAAGATAGGCTGTGACTCCTTCCTCACAAAGAGTGTGAGGTTCTAATCTGCAGGTGCTGCCATCCTCACCTCGCCTCCAGCTAATGTTTCTCTGCAAGCTTTACAAACTGACAAGCAACCAGATACAAATTTTCTGTCCTGGCTCACAGACTACTGACTTCTTCGAGCAATGATTTTCTAAATCACACTAAGCAGTCAGCTGTGGTTGCCGTCTGTCACTGTGAGGTCTCACTGTGGAGTCACCTTTGTGGTGGAGACCAGGACAGAGAAGTTGTCCAGCAGCTACAATGTAGCCTCTGTGTGTGTGTGTGTGTGTGTGTGTGTGTGTGTGTGCGCGCGCGCACACATGCGTGCACACACACTCATTTATTCAGTCACATCTGACTCTTTGCAATCCCATGGACTGAGGCTCACCAGACTCCTCTTTTCGTGGAATTTTCCAGGTGAGAGTACTGGAGTAGGTTGCCATTTCCTACTCCAGAGGATCTTCCCAATCCAGGGACTGAACACAAGTTTCTTGCGTCTCCTGCATTGGCAGGTGGATTTTTTTTTTTTTTTGTACCACTGCACCACCTGAAAAGCCCATAATGTTAGAACCTGAATGTAAAATAGCATCTGGCTCCGAGAGAACGAGACACATGGCACTCACACTACCACCAGTGTATCTGAGGATCATGGCAGGTTTGAACACTGTTATACATTCGTAACATTACTTTGCCAACAAAGGTCTGTCTAGTCAAAGCTATGGTTTTTCCAGTAGTCACATATGGATGTGAGAGTTGGACTATAAAGAAAGCTGAGCACCAAAGAATTGATGCTTTTGAACTGTGGTGTTGGAGAAGACTCTTGAGAATCCCTTGGACTGCAAGGAGAGCCAACCAGTCAATCCTAAAGGAAATCAGTCCTGAATATTCATTGGAAGGACTGATACTGAAGCTGAAACTGCAATACTTTGGCACCTGATGCAAAGAACTGATTCACTGGAAAAGACCCTGATGCTGGGAAAGACTGAAGGCAGGAGGAGAAGGGGACAACAGAGGATGAGATGGTTGGATAGGATCACCGACTCGATGGACATGAGTTTGAGTAAGCTCTGGGAATTGGTAATGGACAGGGAAGCCTTGTGTGTTGTAGTCCATGGCGTCACAAAGAATCGGACATGACTGAGCGATTGAACTGAACTGATAATTTGAAGGCTGCTTTCGAAATCCTCATCAAAGCTTTCTAAGCAGTCTCCATAATCCATCACCGTGGTCATGTGAAAAACTTCACAGGTTATTCCTAAGTCAAGGCCAACATCCAAACAGGAACCAGATGAATAACTTGCCTGAGGACACAGCAGAACTGAGACCAGATCGGTCTAACACGCAGGGCTCCCAACCTCCAGCCTAAGGCATCCCTCCAATGCTCCACCCGAAGCAAATGTCTGAGAAGCATTTCTGATGATAATAATGCTAGTTTCCATGCCTCTGGCATCATCTACCCTCCACATTTGGGGGTTTATAAAAAGGAAGATTGAAAGAAACCAATGAAACCTCAAACAAAAAGCCAAGAGCAACTATGAAGCCATGAGGCCACGGAACTTTTTGGGGGGGGAAACACAAGAATGCCACATGGAATCAGCCCCTGTTCCTTCAAGCTCATAGTCCACTTTGATTGGCATGTGGAGTTGCAATTTTCTGTCTATGCTGCATCATCAAAATGGTAGAGCTTAATTCTGAGTAAGTCTGCAGTCCTTTGTTTCAGCACCATCAATCAGGAATGTACCAAAACCTTCTTCTGTTCATTACTATTTCTCATTGCAATTAACTCTCAGAGTGAAGAGATCTGCATATTTAAACCATGGGTGAAGCTCTCATAGCTTCTATCCTAAAATTACCCATCCTCATACCTAGATAGTTTCAGTAAATGAGCCCACTTATGGGACTCATTTACTGAGCATAAGGGTTAGGAGGGACTCAGATGTGAAAGTCAGTCACCCGGTAGATAAATGAGCACATTTTATAAAAGCAGTGTTGACCTGAAAGGAAATGTAACTAGAAAGCAAAATATGAAAACATCAAAGGCAATGTGAATTAACTAAAAGCCACAAATTTGAATTCAGCATCATCTACCCTCCATATTTAAGAATCTAATAAAGAATTACTATTGCTTTTGTTGGTGTAACTGAACTGTGGTTTCATTTTAAAAGTTCTTATCTGTTAGATACAAGTAATAATCACAAGAGAAATGGATTATGTTTTAAACTATACCAACAAACAGCAAACTCAAAAAGGTGAGAAAATAGATGAAAGAAAAATGGCAGAGAGATGCTAGGTGTTGAAGCTGGGTGATGGATACATGGGGATTGATGTTGCTATTATTTCTCCTTTTCTATGTATGAAGATTTCTGTTATAAACATTAACAAACAGTTTTGCTTGCTGAATTAGCCAAGAGTTAAACACACATATATTTTAATGCTAGTAGTAATGAGTGTGGCTGGTGGGGTCTCCAGTTTGAGAGCTATACCCACAAGATTTCAGCCATGTCTGGAGAGGACAGAGTTGGGGTGGAGTGGGCAAGGCCTACAAGGACCTGAGGAGTCTTCCAGGAGATGGGAAGGTCACCCTCAAGGGAAAGAAAGTTGAGCAAACAAGCTTGATTTAGTCACAAAGCCCTGGCTCCTGGACAAGTGGCTCTGACATGGTCTTCACCATGGAGACTTGCCTGCTAACTAGCCCAGCCCTATCTGGATTCGTTTCTTGGTCCTGCGGGGCAGGGCAGAGAGCAGTGCCAGAGGCCAGACTGGCTGCCCCCCTCTCCCTGCTCCAACATGTCACCAACCAATCCCAAGATCTCAATGCCCCCTGGACACTAGAAGGTGTGGCCCTACCCCAGCTCTCACCCACCACCCTGGGCCACAGAGCAGCACTCAGCCAGTTACAGGGTCGAGTGCCACACCTACTGTCTTCTGAACCTAAGTCGTCATGGGGAGAGTATGTCCGATATCAACCTGAGACCATCTCACAGAAGCAAGCCCAGAAAAGAAACATGGAACAGAGGTCGATCATGACCGCAGCAAGCATAATCATTTTCTGGATAAATGTCACAGGTTTCCCACGTCTCCCAGAAGAGCCTGGGAAACCCCAAAGGGCCTCGGCAGGAGCCATGCCAGGGCCCTAAGGGGACTGGCCCAAGTACAACATCCCCTAGGCCTTTCCTGTGTGAATGGATGGAATGGGAGTAGGGGGTAAGATAACCGTCTCCCTAGGGGTAGCATCGGCCTCTGCCATCACCACAAACTGTCACCTACAAGTGACTCCAAGGAGAAGCCGGCTGTTGGCCCACCAGGTCCTACAGTGAGGACCATGATGGGCTGGGGGTGCACGCGGAGGGTAAATGCATCCCAGGATGACGGCTGGGTCAATGGTGAAAATAGCACGGTCACAAAGCTATCCCCTCCTCCCTGTATATGTACATCCGAGCCCTTTGTGATGGGGGAAGTAGTTAAAAAGTGGAAGAACTACTTCATGGAGACTCAAGGAGACCCTGGACTGCCAAAGCACTGCTTTGGAATGGGCTGGCAGTTCCACCCCCAGTCCCAGCGAAGTATAACACAGAGGACAAGAGGCCATTTCTTCTGTGGCATCACGGGTCACCAAGAGGCTCAGACACCTTAAGGGCTCAAGTGCATCAAGGGTAACAGCTGCAGGCGGAGGCTGTGGGGGTGCCGAAGCACTGGTATCCAGTGGTGGCAGCAGCGCCATCTGCTATGTTTGGACGGAAAGCTTGGAGAAGAGCTAAGGACCAGGAACAGTATGTGGTGGTTTGAGGATGTATGAATACAGAGCACCACCTCCTGCCCTGGCACTTTCCTGAAACAGCTTGGGAGACGCAGCTGGGGCCTCTGCAGTAACAGAGGGGAACATTATGTCAACGAGCGAACAGAGAAACTGGCAGGCTGACACACTGCTGACATAAAAACTGGCTCAATTCATTTGGAAAGCTACTTAGCAATTTGTTACAAGGGTCGTAAATATATACTCTTGCTCCTAGAGCTATGGCCCAAGGAAAGAATCCAAAAGAAGAAAATAGTTTCTAGGCATCAAGAGGGAGCATTATAATTTAAACTGAAAACAAAAATATCCCTGGGGAAAACCTAACTGTAACACATGTCCACTTGAATGAAACATTATGACGTTTTAAAAGGATACATTTCAAGACATTCTAGCCACATAGAAAAAAGCACAACTCCAAACCCTGAATTTAAAAAGCAGGCACCCAAATCACTTCCTCACCACAACTAACTGTATAAAAATATTAGTGCACACGGACAAATGCTAAGAGCCATGTGCAAACATCACAGGGGACGCTTTTGTGAGCTTCTGCCCATGAGTAGTTTGCCGCCAACATTTCCCAACTTTCCAATCTGTTGACCCAGGATCTCACAAATGCAACAAAGGTAATGCGACTACAAATGTCCAAGGAGAAACTGGAAAATATTAATAACTAAACAGAGATTCCCAGGCAGAAGGAGACAAGAGGGTTTAGGAATCTGGGTTCTTCTTTAGATGGATTATGAGGCTCAGCTTGCCAGCACCTTTGCCCACAGGGACTGTGCTGGGATCAGAGCTGGGAGAGGGCACACCCTCGGCGAGCAGGGATCGGTGGTCAAGACCTCCCAGGAGCACTCCCCGGGCCCTGGGACAATGTGCAGGAGGCAGATGCCTGGGAGCTCAATAGGCAGGAGCCCTGGGGGACGCTTGTAGCAGAGGCTCCACAAAGCAGCCAGGGGCTGCTCCCATCCGTTCTCCATACACCACCCCACAAGGAGGGGACGGGATGGGACTCACCACTCAGGGCGGATGTGCTGTTCTCCAGGGCCTGACACACGGCCAAGAAAATACCTGTGAAGAGGAAGAAAAGAAGACAGGTGAGAGTCTGCCCAGCAGTCGGCTTCTCAGGCTTCAAGGATGCGTCCTTCTCAAGGGAACAGTTGATAGTTTTACAAAGTGGCCAACAGGCAGAGGTAGCAGCATAATACGGAGTGGCGGTGGTTTAGTCACTAAATTGTGTCCAGCTCTTTGCCACCCCATAGACTGTAGACCGCCAGGCTCCTCTGCCCATGAGGATTCTCCAGGCAAGCGGGTTGCCATTCCCTTCTCCGGGGGTCTTCCTGACCCAGGGGTAAAACCCTGGTCTCCCACATTGCAGGCAGATTCTTCACCATCTTAAGCCACCGGGGAAGCTCAGTACAAAATGAATAGGTGGGACCCTTTGTGCAAAAATCAGGAAAATAGTGCCTATTCGCATTACTAAAATCTCAAGCTTTTTCTTTCCTAGTCTCTCTCTCCACTTGTCATGATGTTTATTGCTTTAAAACACCTTATTGTCATCGTGAAGTCGCTCAGTCATGTCCGACTCTTTGTGACCCCATGGACTGTAGCCCACCAGCCTCCTCCATCCATGGAATTTTCTAGTCAAGAATACCGGAGTGTGTTGCCATTTCCTTCTCCAGGGATCTTCCCAACCCAGGAATCGAACCCGGGTCTCCCACATTGCAGGCAGATGTTTTACCATGTCTGAACCACCAGGGAATCGCAAAACACCTTATAGACATATTTTATTGTGATAAAATATACATAGGAGTTACTATCTTCACTCTTTAAGCGCACAGTTTGGTGGCTTTAAGTATGTACATGCTGTTGAGCCTGTCACGATATTTGTTACGTGCTCTTTCTGGTCTTGCTTTCTCTGGGGTGTGAGGAGACTTTCAAGGCCAGCCCAGCTCCCCAGAGACACCCTGGGCCCCAGCAACAGTACCCAAGCACGCACAGGATCCCGGACAGCTGGGTCCACCAGCAGAGGGATGGATGTACGGATGTGAGCAACCCGGCTGGGGGCAGGGAAGCCAGACAGAGGTTTCTTCTTCCCAGAAACCAGTCGCCCCAACCCACGGTGGGCAGGTGACCTTGAGGGTGTCGCAACACTTACCCGGGGTTTGTGGATTAGGGGAGAGGAGAGGCTCGCCCATGCCCGTCCTCTGCAGAGATGCAGCTGGGCTACCAGCCTCAGTCAGGCAGCTGCCACCATGCCCTGCCCAGGAGGGGCACACACCTCACTCCAGCCTTTCTGGTGTCCAGGTCCCAGGCGGCAGGAGCGAGAACCTACCCAGGGGAGGCAGGAAGGTGGCGTAGGTGGGATCACAGGAGCCAAGGCCCCAGGGCCCTGCACACACCTCACTGTCCCATTAACCTTCATTTTCTTTTCACATTTATAATGTGAAAGGAAAACCATTAAGTATGTCCAGACTGTGACTGTGTGGGCATGAGCCCCCAAGCCCAGGGCCCACCTGAGCAGGAGGCTCCGGGACCACAGGGGTCGCATACTTCCAAAGCCACCCTGGCCAGCAGATGCCCTTCTGCATCTGCATGTTACAGCCCCGGAGGAAGCAGAGCAGCACAATTCTGTCGAAGAAGGAACCTCTAGGAGTTACGCAATCAGCATGAACTAAGAATGATTTCCTAAAACTGAACTGCAAAAACATGCCGTGGTGGTCACGCAATGAGGCCGGGCCACCTGCAGGCTAGCCCAGAGGGAGAACAGAAAAGAGGCAAACCTCTGTGCTGTGACCCCCACCCCAAGGCTCGGGGACACCCCTTGCCATGCAGGCTGTGAGAGCTCCTTTCCCCTATCACTCAGGATGTAGACATGCCAGCCCTTGACTCTCAAGGGAGAAACACGCTTAGAACAGATGAGGCAATCTGCTCAGGACTTCCCTTTAAGCCTTTGACCTGAGAAATATCTAAAAGCTTCAGGATGCTCTCACCGCTGGCCTGGCATGAATTTCCCAAATACTCCTTCAGAGTGCTGAACCTGACACTGGGTGCTGGAGTTGGGTCGGGGGAGACCAGGAGGCGGTGGCAGACGGGGACGGGGAGAGAAAGTTAGTGAAATCACCTGTTGGCCTGTGCAATTCCTTCTTGCTGCTCAACAGACAGTATCTTTGGAAGCAAGGTCTCAGGGTCCCTCTGGGCATTATCTAAAAGGCCAAGTGTGTAATCAACACACCAAGCATTACAGTGAGGGTTTCCTACCAAAGCAAGACAAAGTCTCAGAGGTTTCTCCCAGTCAGCTGGAGACCTGTCACAAGCTGATTTTCCTGGCATCACCACAAACCGCTCTGGGCCAAAGGTGGCCAGTGACCTGTGGAACGAAAGGAAAGACTCACAGATGCTCTGTATACCTCTTGAGAGGAAGTACCACTGGCCTGTCACAATCTATGAACAAATGCATCTCCTTCCCCTCTCCATCCCAGCCCTGTATCCATCCGTCCGTCCATCAGTCAGTACAGTTCCTGGGCTCCACGCTGACCTCTGCTTAAGCAAAACCTGGACTAGACAGCAAACACTGTCCAACCTCAGCCAGGAGAGAGCGGAGGTGCTCCCCAGCATCCAGGGCGTGTGGAGGGGCACTCCCTCGGCCTTGAGGCTAGTCCCTTTGCCATCCCACCCCCTGGGTTCCTTACCTGGGAGCTCTCAGCTGCTGAACTTGCAAAGATGTTTCAGGAACTAATTAGGGGTTACAAAACCACCATGTTCCACAGAGGAAGGACACTGGGTTTTTAATCATAAGTTGAGCAGTATAAGAACAGTTCCTTTCTGTTACCCGCCACAGTTCCACGGAAAAACTCTTCAGTGCCCTGGGCTCTCTCTGCAGTTTCTGTTCAGACACAACTGCACCAGGGAACCTGTGATGGGAGATGAGGCCTCTGCTTCTCCTTCATCACGTGAGCTCCCTAGGAGGGTCCCAGACCCAAAAGACAGGGTCTGACCTCTGTCACGTCTCACAGGGGCACAGGTGCCACTTACTGGGCAGGTAGCAGTCCCAGGCCCACCACATGGCTTTTACATGCTTTATCTTATTTAGTCCTCACTATACCCATGACACAGGGCTCCTCCCAGCCTCCCTGCCTTCTGGTCCAGTCTATGGAAACACCTTCATTTTACAGATGAGGAAACTGAGGCTTAGACAGGTTGAGAAATCTGCCCAGGTTCCTGCAGCCCAATTCAGACTCAAGTCTATCCAACTCCTATGCCTGAGACAGTGTTTAACGACCAGCCTCACACACCAGTCCTTCTGACCATGGGCTGTCATGACACGTTGGAAGGCACCAGCTATGACCCCAAAAGAGTCCAGACAACAGATTCAGTGGGCCTAGGCACCAGGTTGATCCATCTCTTCCAGAGGCTCCATCTGTTGCCTCTTGTTATATTTCCACTGCCTCCAATCCCCCCACTCACGAGCAAGGTCTACCGAGAAGAAGCAAGGGTGTGAACATCCAGATTCCCCACAGCATAACCTCCATAAGCCCAGCTGCCCAGACTCCCCCTGGACTTTGCGTGGAACAGCTGGACCGTGTGAAGGCCAGAAACACGTGGCCTTGGCAGGCTCCAAGACAACAGGAGCACAGGAATCCTCCCTGGAGCACCTCCATGGGTTCAGACGTAGGCACGGCCACCGCCGGTGGCCCTGGGGAGACAACGCAGTTCAGACGGAGACTCAGAGGCTACAGGTGCCTCTTGCCTGAGGTTCAAAGCCGGGCCTTGCCTGCCCCGAGCCAGCCAGCCAGCCTCCCTCCAGTCAGGAATCCCTTCTGGGCTACTCCTGCCAGCATCCCATTTTGTTTAAATAGCTCCAACGAGGGAAATCTCAGGATTGCGAACTTAGTAAAAGGGGGTGGTGGCGAGAGGAAAATCTACACGTGATGGAAGAAAGACCTTGTGAAAGACGGACCCCAGCCTCAAGGCACAGGGAACCCAGGCGGCCCTCCAGGAAGGACAAGGGCCGCAGAGCTTTCACTTCAGCTTTTGGGATGCAGATGGCTGCTTCCAACAGGAAGAATGGCCAGAGAGAAAACAGCCTGCTTACCTGGGAGCTCACAGATCAGGGCCAAGGGGAAATGTTGCCGATAGATGCTCCACACCCATCTCCCCCTGACCACAGAGCAGGATGCCCCGTCCATGCGGCCTCGCGTGCATGCACGGGGTTGGGACCTGACTGTGCCTTGAGCACGGGACACCCTCCATCCTCTTCCACCTGTTGGCCTGGTGACCGCTTCACCTCCTCTGCAGACACTCAGCTCTAAGGCCCCGACCTGGAAAAGGCATCGTCAGGTCCCCGGCTACCCCGGCAGAGGTGACCATGCCCTGCTCTCACCTCCACTACAGCTGGTACTTGCTTCCAGGCTCCGACCTACTTCACTGTGTAGATCAGCTGCTTGCCCTAGAAAATCAAGGCTCCACAGCTCATCCACTTTCAAATCCCCTAAGCCAGGCTTCCTGAGCAAAGGAGTGAGCGTGAGGTTTTGGCATCAGGGAGATGTGGGGAGGGTGGAGAGAGGTTGCAGCAGGGCCTTTTGGATGAAAGATGTCTTAGCTTTAGAGGAGCTGGTGAGGAAAGGCCCGCGGAGAATGACGCAGGCAGAGGGGCAGGAACCAGTGGAGAGACAGGCAGAAGCGAGTGTGGCCGTGTGGAGGGCAGCCAGGATCTCACGTCCTCTCCTGCCACGCTTGGGGCTGCAGGGTCATCAGGCTCAGAGCAGAAGCTCAGGAAGTGAGGATGGTACCTACAGCTCGAGCTTTCAGGTGACACCCAGGAACAGCCACGTAGGGGACAAAAATTTGTGGAAATGGGTCACAGGGAACTCAGGGTCTGCTGGTACTAAGGTAACTTCTGGTACCAGGTTCTAGGGTATCTTCTCTTATGAATTATATTCTAACACCTGAAATTCATCTGCAAATATGGCAGGATTTCTAATCGCAAAACCTGCAATATTGTGTGACTTAGTATTTTTCAACGCAAGAGGTTTGATAGCCAGGTACAAATGCTAGCTTCAGGGTCAGAAGTGATTAGGAACAAAAAGGGATCACACAGCAGGAGGGGCACGGAGGGAAGCTGGCAGGACCAGTAAGACCAGGAGACCCGTGCCTGACCCTCCTGCGAGAACAGCCATAAATGTCACACCGAAAGCACCCACACGGCATCCTCATCACCCCAGCGCAGTTTCTCCCCAAGGAAGAGGTGACAGTTCACAAGTGCCCCTGCTTACAGAGACACCAGTGATACTGGCTTCAGAGGACGGCAGGCAAAGCGGCAGAGGAATGTGTGGAGTAACTGGCCGGACGGGATCAGGAGAGCTCAGGGGAAGGCGAGGAGGGTTTAGAAATATGTGCCACAGAATGAATCACTTTGGGCCAAATAGCTCACGGGACAGAGGGCTCTTTCTCTCCCCATTCCAGCATCTGGAACTCTGCCTTCAAAACACAGGTTAAACTTTGCTATCCCAGGAGAGTCTTATCGAGAAATTACTTGAAATGGTTAGTGTCGGGTTTCAGGTGGTAACTCTGCAGGGAAGTTGGGTAGCTCTTGTGACAAACTCATCCAACTGAGGTTCTGTCCCTGCACCCAAACAGCTCCACAGACACATGAACCAGAAACACACCTGTACACCAGCAGTGGGCAGGAAGACCACGGGCGCCTGACTAGTGCCCCAGGCTCCCTCCTCGCATCATTCAGCCATAATTATTATTGTGGCTGAGAGCGTTATTAACAGTAATAGCAGCAACATTTCAGCACTTACGACATGCCCTGCATCATCTCGTCAGTATGCAAAGCCAGTCCTAGGAAGCAGGTACTGTTCAAGCTCCCAGTTTGGAGATGAGAAAGACCAGATATAGGAGATTAAGTCGCTTGCCTAAAGTCACCCAGCCAGTAAGCGACAGACATGGCGGCTCATGTTACAGGGCCCAGCCAGCCACCCTCTGCTTCCACCTGTCCTGTGGAGCGCAGCCAAAGGACACAGACTCTCCAGAATGAAGTCTTCTTCTCCAGGATCTAAGCCAGATGTGCTGTGATACGGAGATAACCAGGGAGTCCAGAGACTAGGGTCATCCGTGAGTGGTGTCACCTTTAGCAAGTCCCTTCACCACTCAGTCTCAGGTTCTTTATGTTTAAATGACAGAGTTGCATCAGCCTTGTCCCTAATTTCTGGGATGATAAGGGGCTAGCATCTTTCTAAACCATCCATCTGGGGAAGAGGGGTATGGACATACTTGGCCTCATTCTGATGATTTGTGTGCAGGCGGATCCCTTGCCTTGAACCAGGATCAGGCAAAAGGCTGTGCGTGCTTGCCTCAGTGAGTGTGTGCAGTTTGTTGTAATTTTGTCTTTCGATTTAGCATGTCCATCGAATATCAGAAGATGGGAGAGATCCGAAACTAGAACCTAAAAGGACACTTTCCGTTTCTACATTTTCAATGCAGTCTTGACATGGGCTTGAAGATATATTCAAAGCTTATAGTCCAGGATAAATGTTCTTGGGTCAGTGAGCTTGGGACCCTCAGCTGGCCTTCCTAATGACTCGTGGGTGGCCAGAAGCAGCAAAGTCCAACTTGATGAGTCTAAGGCAATATCTTATGACTACGACCTCCTAGAAAATAAGCCAGTGTTACTTGAATGCTCATGGTATTTTCCATGTCTGTGTTTGTATATCTGTGGGTGGGAAAACCCAAAGTGTTCAGATTGAACCTTCAGGATCAGGGAGGTGGAAGAGACAGGCAGACAGGTGTCTGCACTGCCACTCTGTACCACTTTCTAATCCCAACTCAGGGTCTATTATGGCAGAAAAAAAAGGAGCCCTGCTGTCAGGACTGGGTTCGAACCCTAGCTCTGCCACTACTTAACTGTGAGAACTTAGCTGTGTTATCTAACCTCACTTTGCCTCTGTGTCCTCATCCATGAACAAGGACAACACTTCCTTGCATGACTATTGAAAGGATTAAATAAAATGAAATAAAGTATGCAAAGTCAGAGGAAAATGGACTTTTCCATACTACGTGGAAGGCAGATGAGTATGGGCTGCTAAAGCCAGCACACAATCTCACATTCCCATCGACACTTTCCCACTTCCAGGCCCCAAGCACTGTTTCCAACCCTCACCTTCTCCAAAGGCTTGGACCTCAGACCTCGTGTCTCCTGCCCTTCTCCAGTCCTCCTCCCTGGTTCTAGGTGAGGCTGAAGACCAGATACCATCATTGGCCCCTCCCTCTCCTTTACTCCATCACCAAGCCACATAACCTCCCACAAGTCTTGCCTCCACCTCCCCCATCTTATCCATCCCTCTACATCCCTACTGCCATTGCCAAAACTCGGGCCTCATCATCTCTTCTGGGTCTTCACAATAGTCGCCTGACTGGTCTTTCTGACCAAAGCATTTTCACCTCTGCTCCTGCTGCCAGTGAGCTTCTAGAGCACTTGGACCATCAGACCCCTTCCCTCTAAACTCTGCTCATACAGGCCCATCTGAAGTCCTGCCCAGAGACTACAGGTGCATAACCTGGTCCTAAACCCCATTTCTACTTGGCTCCTCCCACCCACTCCTGGCAGGCACCAGCCACCTTCCCTGCACACGACCTGTCCTCACTCAGCTCAGTGTCTTGGATTCACGCCACTAGAGTCCTAACTCGAGTCCTTGAAATTATGCAACCTTGGCCTGTTGCATCTCGGTCTCCTTTGCTATGAAAAATAGATAAAGATATCCATCTCCCACATGGGATTATGGATAAAGTCAGTAAAGACTGACTGCAGAGACTCAGGATAAACAGGTAGTACATGGGGTGGCTCTTGATGAGGGTGAAAGAGGAGAGTGAAAAAGCTAGCTTAAAACTCAACATTCAAAAAACTAAGATCATGATATCCTGTCTTATCACTTCATGGCACACAGATGGGGAAACAGTGGAAACAGTGGCTGACTTTATTTTCTTGGGCTCCAGAATCACAGTAGACAGTCACTGTGGCAGTGAAATTAAAAGACTCTTGATCCTTGGAAGAAACACTATGACAAACCTAGACAGTGTAATAAAAAGCAGAGACATCACTTTGCTGACAAAGGTCCATCTAGTCAAAGCTATGGTTTTTCCAGTAATTGTGTACGGATGTGAGAGCTGGACCATAAAGAAGGCTGAGCACTGAAGAATTGATGCTTTTGAACTGTGATGCTGGAGAAGACTCTTGAGAGTCCCTTGGACTGCAAGGAGATCAAACCAGTCAATCCTAAAGGAATCAATCCTGAATATCCATTAGAAGGACTGAAGCTGAAGCTTCCATACTTTGGCCATCTGATGCAAAGAACTGATTCGTTAGAAAAGACCCTGCTGCTAGGAAAGATTGAAGGCAGGAGCAGAAGGGGATGACACAGGATGAGATGGTTGGACAGCATCACCAACTTGATGGACATGAATCTGAGCAAGCTCAGGAGATGGTAATGGACACGGAAGCCTGGGGTGCTGCAGTCCATGGGGTCACAAAGAGTCGGACACTACAGAGCAACTGAACTGAATTGAGATGGGTGGGATGAGCTAAAAGGTGGGAGAGAGGCTCAAGACGGAGGGGACATATGTATACCTATGGCTGATTCATGTTG
>SJYC01146751.1:0-10586 GCA_006408675.1 Madoqua kirkii | reverse complement strand
TCTGACCAAAGCATTTTCACCTCTGCTCCTGCTGCCAGTGAGCTTCTAGAGCACTTGGACCATCAGACCCCTTCCCTCTAAACTCTGCTCATACAGGCCCATCTGAAGTCCTGCCCAGAGACTACAGGTGCATAACCTGGTCCTAAACCCCATTTCTACTTGGCTCCTCCCACCCACTCCTGGCAGGCACCAGCCACCTTCCCTGCACACGACCTGTCCTCACTCAGCTCAGTGTCTTGGATTCACGCCACTAGAGTCCTAACTCGAGTCCTTGAAATTATGCAACCTTGGCCTGTTGCATCTCGGTCTCCTTTGCTATGAAAAATAGATAAAGATATCCATCTCCCACATGGGATTATGGATAAAGTCAGTAAAGACTGACTGCAGAGACTCAGGATAAACAGGTAGTACATGGGGTGGCTCTTGATGAGGGTGAAAGAGGAGAGTGAAAAAGCTAGCTTAAAACTCAACATTCAAAAAACTAAGATCATGATATCCTGTCTTATCACTTCATGGCACACAGATGGGGAAACAGTGGAAACAGTGGCTGACTTTATTTTCTTGGGCTCCAGAATCACAGTAGACAGTCACTGTGGCAGTGAAATTAAAAGACTCTTGATCCTTGGAAGAAACACTATGACAAACCTAGACAGTGTAATAAAAAGCAGAGACATCACTTTGCTGACAAAGGTCCATCTAGTCAAAGCTATGGTTTTTCCAGTAATTGTGTACGGATGTGAGAGCTGGACCATAAAGAAGGCTGAGCACTGAAGAATTGATGCTTTTGAACTGTGATGCTGGAGAAGACTCTTGAGAGTCCCTTGGACTGCAAGGAGATCAAACCAGTCAATCCTAAAGGAATCAATCCTGAATATCCATTAGAAGGACTGAAGCTGAAGCTTCCATACTTTGGCCATCTGATGCAAAGAACTGATTCGTTAGAAAAGACCCTGCTGCTAGGAAAGATTGAAGGCAGGAGCAGAAGGGGATGACACAGGATGAGATGGTTGGACAGCATCACCAACTTGATGGACATGAATCTGAGCAAGCTCAGGAGATGGTAATGGACACGGAAGCCTGGGGTGCTGCAGTCCATGGGGTCACAAAGAGTCGGACACTACAGAGCAACTGAACTGAATTGAGATGGGTGGGATGAGCTAAAAGGTGGGAGAGAGGCTCAAGACGGAGGGGACATATGTATACCTATGGCTGATTCATGTTGATATATAGCAGAAACCAACATAATATTACAATTATTCTTCAATTAAAGATAAATAAATTAAAAAGAAAAGGAAATAACTAACTGAGGAAGCTGTAGAGACCATGGCAGGAACAGGTGGGTGCTGCATTGTTGAGAAACCTTTGTTTCTTAAGGCGGTAGGTATGGTGCAATGCCTCACGCTGCTACATACACATCTTCCTCTCTGCTGCCCCCAACCCTCACCCCAGTCAAAGCCTTACAGCACAGTGCTACCTGCTAATATGCGGAGAGGACCCCCACCCCCACACCCCGCAAAGTAGATAGCACATAGGAGCAAAATATATCTGCAAAACAGTTAACCAGGATGCACCAAGCATCCCCTCTGGGTGAAACGGGCCCTGTGCCCACTCCCATCCATGCCCCACTCTTTCTTGTTAGGAGGAAGCAGGGTTGAAGGTTCATCAATGATCCTGGACCAGGGCTGGGGACTGAGGCAAACTTCCTCTTGCACAGGCCCTGTTCCCGTCCTGGCAGGCCAAGGGCCTTGATGGGGACTGCAGAGCAGCTGGGCAAGTATGACTGAGCTCTGCTGGAGTTTCCTGGCTGCTGAATCACCAACACACTCTCCCAGCGCCGACTCCGAGGCTGCAGGAAGCTGTGACAAGCTGAGGTGCTCACACCCTGTTCCAGCTGACTGACCCTCATGTGAAGCATCAAGGTGTCCGTGCAGAGGGCCATGCTCGACTTTCCCAGAGTCCCTGAGGAAAGAAGCGGTGGGAAAGTGGACCAGACACAGGGCCGGGATCCAGTGGGAGACGCAGTGACACTCCCCGCAGGGCCAGGGTCCCACAACTGCCAGCAAATTCAGGAATCGAACACCAAGCCCCACCCCCTCCAAAGAGGCCCACTGGCCCTGTCCCAGCTTCCCCTGGCCTTGTGGTGGCACCCAAATGGCCTGTGCAGACCCCAGCCCCGCAGAGGTAGCCTGCTGGCAGCCCCAACAAAGGCAGACCCATCCCTCAGCTCTGTCAAGGCCACAAATGCTCACCACTCACCACCAGTCGCTTAGAAGTAGGCTACGAGAGGGGAGGAGGTGAAAACACAAGCGATCCTTGAACTCTGCCCTATTTCCTCCACATGATGATGACAAACTCATCCTTCTCACCACTCGGCTTGGATACCCCCAGAACCACCCTGCAGGAGGCACGCGAGGCTGGGGTTTGAGCCAAGATAAACACCAGTGGGACTTGGCCGCATTTCAGATCAGCGCAGCATTGGCCTTGGGGGCTGGCGGAGGCCTGGACAGAGGGGACAGCCCTGCACCAGTGCTCATAGCCACCAGCAGGCCGCCGCCGTGTTCTGGGTTCTCGGGGCTGACTCCAGAATAGCCCGTAGGAGAACTCACCTGACTGCATAAAGACCGCTGAATGAGAAGCAGAGCTCAAATGAGGACACAGATCCCCAAAAGATGGATTTTCAAGAATTAAAGGGGAAATACCCTGAAGTTCTTGGAACCCTGCATCACAAAACAGGCTGGGAAGAGGACTAAGTTCTCCTCCCTTGAAAGTGAGGGGGAGGAGGAAGAGAAGAGAGGGGATGAAGAAGGGGCACAGAGGAGAAGAGCAGGTGCCAGCTGTGAGAAGGGCCTGGATGAGAAGAGGGCAAGAGGCACTCAGAGAACCCTCTTTCTCTAGGAGACCCTGACCAGCCCATCCCTAGCCCAGGGCTTCTGCCCACTGGCAGTGCGTCCTGGGGGCAGCTGGTAACTGGTGGGGTAGGTTTTGACTGTCACAATGACATGGGGGCTCTCTTGGTATTTAGTGGGTTAAGAGCAGAGATGCTAAATTGCTGTGATGCACAGGAGTTTGTCCTCCTTAAGAGACTAACAGTGCACCCTGTTTGAGAAATTGTGGACCCAGGCATGGAAAGTCTCTCAACTATAGGTCATTTAGCCTCCAACTGCACGTGGGCAGAAGCACCCAAAACTCAAGGGAGACAGAATAAGCCAGCGGTACATGAACGGACAGGGCGGCTCAGGAAAGCCTTGCCAGCGGCCTGGGGGAGCTCGCAGCGGACTGCAGGATCAGCTTCCTTACCTGACATTCAGTTATTCCCTCCATTCTGCGTTCATCTCTATGCTTCTCTATAGTAACCCAGAGCATCTGGGTTGTACAATACGAGCCAGCCTATAAAGTAACAAGACCAACAAGCTGCCAACAAACCTGCACCCAGTGATTTATAGTCTCAGGGCTCCAAACAGACTCCGGGGGGCCTGGAAAGGGAAGGATAGGGGGCGTGGCGAGGAGGGCAACTGTCTCTCCGTCCACTGCCTGACTTCAGAGCCCCTGGAGTATTTCCCTCTGGCCAATGGATGTTCTTTCGGTCACACAATACAAAGCTGTTCGGTGAATGCCCCCAGTGTACTTAGTCATATAGGAAGAGTTTCTTTTACTGATTGGAGACACATCAGTGAGGAACAAGGCACGCCTGACCCTACAGTTTTGAGGTGAAGAGCATCATGTACCTCTCAGTGGTGTCAACTTAAATCATTTTAAAGAAAGAAGAAAAAAAAACCACCCTGGGGAAGCATGGTAACTTTCACCTACCAAGCCCATTCCTGCCCGTGCCCATCTACCTTGTTAACTTTGGGGTGGGGGGACGGTAGAGATGTGAAGCAAAAGAAAAGAGGGAGGGAAGAGGAAGTTTTCCGCTCAGATGGTTTGGCTCTAGCAAGAAAAGGAAAATGACAGGAAGAACGTGGACAGCATCCCTGGAATATTCAGTGTGTTTCCAAAGCACTGCCCAGAAAAATCAGACTCGTCCAAGAGGAAGTGGGACAGGAACCAGAACCAGCTGATAGAATGGGATAGCCACTCTGGAGGACAGTTTGGTGGTTTCTTGCAAAACCAGACATAGTCTTACCATTTGGTTTGACAATCAAGCTCCTTGATATTTACCCAAATGACTGAAAATTTATGTTTGCCACACACATACAGAAAGCTGCACACACAAATACTTATAGCAGCTTTAGTCACAATTACTCAATCATGGAAGTAACCAAAATTATGGTATATTCAGACAATAGAATATTATGCAACAATGAAAGAAATGAACTCTCAAACTGGAAAAAGACATGAAGTAACCTTAAATGCATGTTCTAAGCGATGAGCCAATCAGAAAGGACTATGTACTGTGACTGTGGATTCCAACTACATGACATTCCGGAAAAGACCTAACTATGGAGACAGTGGGAAAAGATCACTCTTTGCCAGGGGTTTGGGATGAGAGAGAGAGAGAGAGAGGCAGGGAGGAACAGGGGGAGCACAGAGGATCTGAGGGCAGTGAAACTGTTGTGTGTGATACAATGGTGGATACATATCATCACACATTTGTCACCATTCACAGAATGCATAACACAAAGAATACATCCGATTGTAAAAGAGGGACTTCAGTCTGTACTCTAGTTAAAAAACATTAACTTTCATTAAAAATGACGTTCCAATATCAGCTCATTGATTATAACCAACATGCCACACTCAAGCAAGATGTTGGTAACAGGGGAAGTAGACGAGAACTCTTTGTACTTTACGTTCAACTTTTCTGAAAGCCTGAAACTGCTCTAAAAAAATACAGTCTAGGGACTTCTCTGGTGGGCCAATGGCTAAGACTCCATGCTCCCAAGGCAGGGGGCCCGGGTTCAACCCTTGGTTATCCCATGCGCCATAGTGAAGGTCAAAGACCCTGTATGCTGCAACATAGCTAAGACCTGGCACAGCCAATATATACAGTCTGTTAGACAACTGTGTATTGATAGTGGCTGCCAGGGAGCAGCTGTGATCAGTGGCTGATGGGACTAGGCTGAGCCACCTGGACCCCGAGTCTCACTCTCAAACTCGGAGCATGTCAGGATGGGAGGAAGCAGGGGGAAACTCTCTGGAAATAGGCCATAAATAAGGCAAATAGGAACCTGGAGGGGAGGAAAGGGAGGAACAATGGGTGAAGAGTCTTCCAGAGAAGTCTTTCAACAGAGAGGCTGATAGGCACTGCCAGGAATCTGAGCAGCTTTTGAAACAACCAAGGAAATCCAGTGCACCGGCTTCCAGCAGCCAGCCTTGCTTCTGTGGTTTCTGACGTAAACCAGATGCAGTCTAGATTCTCCCTCAGATGAGGACAAGTGATGAATACAGCTTTCAATTTGCTGCCAGCCAGCAGTCCGCTCCGAGTGGAGGGAGCAGAATTCAAGAGTTGTTGAAGGATGGTTTAATTCTGCTCCTGGACCCTCCAGCTACATCCAAGAAGGGGGTTTCCCATGTGGGTATCAAGCACAGCCTTTGTCATAACAAAACGCAGCTACCATCACAGAGAGCTGGTCCATCCTCCCCTTCCTCATACTTCCTCTCTCACACTTGAGGCAGGAAAGGAATGAGAGAGAAATGGGGGCATTTCCACAGCATGAAAGCATCCTTCTGTGACGACCTGCAAGGTAATGAAGCTCCCCACCCATCCCCTCCGCTGCCACAGCCTGACATTTTCCTGCGGACTTGTTTGCCTGTTATCTGTCTTCTTGGCACCAAGTGGGAGTGAGTGAGAGACAATTTTTTTGGTTCACTGTATTTCAAGTGCCTAGAACAGTGCCTGACATGTAGACGGCTCTGAACTTCCTGAATGAACTCAGGTCTTTTTTAAGCCAAACCTGGGAGACAGTGCAACAGAGACGTCTGGCAATCGTGAACCAAAGGAGGTGAGACTCGAACCCCTATCTGAGCAGAAGCACTTCTGAAGGACCTTGTAGAATCTAGGTTGCTTCATTCTGGAATAAGAAGACACCATCAGAACTTTGCTGTGATGACAGTTCTCCAAGCAATGATGCAGACGCTGGGGCATTTTCTTCATCATGGGTGTGTGCATAGAAGGATAAAGTCATCACAGATGTCCTTTCTGGACAGGTGACATCTAACAAAGACCTGAATTAAACGAGGGAAGCAGTCCTGCAAGTATGTCGAAGAAGAGCAGGCAAAGTGAAGGAAGGCAGGTGCACAGGTCCTGAGGCGGGACTGAACTTCGAATGTTCAAGAAACGGCAAGAAGACTGGTGTGGCTAAAAGAAGACAGTGGTGAGAAACAAGGCTGGAGGGATGCTCTCTCTCAGGGGAGCGCAGGAACCTGAATTTTACTCCAAGCTGGGCAGCCACTGCAAGGTTTTGAGAAGAGGGGCCACAGCGTCTGATTAGAGACATCACGCAGGAGCTGAGACCGGAAGAACTTACAGAGGCAAGGCTGGAAGCTGGCGGAGTGGGGACAAGGTACCGCAGAGTCCCGGTGGGAGAGGGTGTGGGGAGTGGTCAAGTGGAGAGCAGAAACAGCCCCGAGTGTGGGACCCCCTCTCCTCACCCCATCTCTGCCTCCACTATTTCCCTTCCTTCTTTACCTTCAAGGCCAGCTCAAACATCAGTGTCTTCACAAACCTTTCCTGACCACCTCAGACAGGGTATCCCATCTCCAACCCCACCTCACCCCCCGCCCCAAAATTAAAATACCAAGTAGATGAGTCAACAAGGACAGAGGTCTGAAGAAACCCATTAGCAAGCTCAGTGCTCACAAGCACCAAAGCCACACAAATCAGTCTCATTTTGGTCATGATGTTCTCACATTTCTCTAAAGAGTGTTCATTAACGGTTCCTGTCTGGGGTCTGCCCACTACCCCCAAAGATCGTCCAGGATGCTACAGACTGGCATGAAGATTCTGGCCCTGCTCATCCCTAGACAGGGCCTACGAATCCCAGTCCATGGCTTTCCTGTGAGATTCACATTCAACATCCAGGATAAGTTAGCATGCAGACAACAGTGTGCCCTAGTAGGCTTTCCAGAGGCTCACACAGCATCTAATCCTGCTCACCACATATCCCTCTGATGCCACGGTGCCTGGCCTATAGCATCCCAGACTCAGGAGTGAAGGACACACAAGGAGCAAAGTGAACAGGCTCAAGCTGACCTGCGACCAGGGCATGTCCAGCTGCAAAGTTACAGACCCAGAGACTGCTGTCTGCTCTGGGCTTCTCTGCCTACACACCCTGCCTCTGCCGCAACCTCTATGCCCAGTGTGAACACAGCCCTTCTCTCTACTTTCCTTCTTATCTGTGGGGGACAACTGAACAGAGATGGCTGTCCTCACTGATGTGGGTCTAAGGATACTGATGGCTGCTGGGCGAGAGTGCCACAACATGCTACACATACATACACACACACACACACACACACACACACACACACACACACACACGTATCTTCTAGGGAAAGGAGTCCTTTGTTCCAAGAAAGTGAGATGTCAGTGTTCCCTTCTTACTAGCAGGCAGCCGAAACACTCCTGCTAATAACCCAACAAGCACCCAAGATGGGCAGATGTGAACATCAACACAGAACTTTGCTGTCCAACAATAGCTATGGTTTTCTGCTTCTTATTCCGAAGGAAGGCAAATAACCCCCTGTTCTGGAGGACGTACCAGCCCACATGCCCATAGGCTCTCTTCTTTGCTGGATGCTAACTCTGCCTAATAGGACTCAGTAGTACTTTTGCATGGTTATGACATTAGGTTTATGGAACACCTTTTAAAACGTGGAGTACTGTATTTTTTAAAAGCCAGGAAAGGGACATCCCTGGTGGTCTAATGGTTAAGAATCTGCCTGTCAATGCAGAAGTCACGGGTTCGATCCCTGGTCCAGGAAGATCCCACATGTTGTGGGGCAACTTAGCCCATGGGCCACAACTACTGAGCCTGCGTTCTGCATTCTAGAGCCCACAAGTTGCAACTGCTTAGTCCCAACACCTAGAGCCCATGCTCTGAAATGAGAGAAGCCACTGCAATGAGAAGCCCATGCACCACAAAGAAGTGTAGCCTCTGCTCACTGCAACTAGAGAAAGAAAGCCCACTCACAGCAACCACAATGCAGCCAAAAATAAATAATTACTTAAAAGGCAGGAAATCTAAGCAACAGAAGTAAGAACATCTTCAAGTAATTCCTTAGAGATGCATGCCTTTTTATCATTCTTAAGAAAAAATGACCCACCATCTCAAGCAGAAATGGAAATACCTGCATATGTCAGACCACCTCCAGCCTGGACCCACAGCAGACATTACTAATTGATCACAGCACTATTTCCAACTGAACTCAGATGCAACCTCCAAATCCTTAGAAACAGACACTTTCAAATGATCATGGTTAGCCCAGAAGATGGAACTGCTTCCCACTTCAGCTTAAAACATTGTTGCTTGTCAATGATGTTTTGAAAGTGACAGGTGGAGAGGGGAAGGGAGAAAGAGAAAAGAGAAATGAAGAGAGACTTGGCATAAATTATTTGTCATCAATAAAAACATAAGGATCAACCATTAAATGTTAGGATTATGTGAGGCACTGCAGAAGCTGAGGACAGGGGAAAGAGGAAAGCTGAAAAAAAAGCTCAAGAAGTAGGAAATGAAACCTCTAGATGAAACACATGCACACCTTCTCACACCTCTGCACACAATTATTGTCAATGGAGTAAGCTGCCATTTGCTGGTATGATGACAGGTGAAAGTGGATTCATCCCTTCTCTCCCAGGATAAGGGAACAGCACCTGAGAACATCAATAACTATTCATACCAATTTATCCACCTTCTCAAAGCAAAATGTTTTAATATAAATCAAAGCCCTTTGTTGTTGTTCAGTCACTCAGTCGTGTCCGACGCTTTGCAAACCCATGGACTGCAGCATGCCGGGCTTCCCTGTCCTTTACTATCTCCTGAAGCTTGCTCAAACTCATGTTTATTGAGTTGATGATGTCATCCAACCAGCTCATCCTCTGTTGCCCCCTTCTCTTCATGCTTTCAGTGTTTCCCAGCATCAGGGTCTTTTCCAAAGAGTCAGCTCTTTACATCAGGTGACCAAAGTACTGGAACGTCAGCTTTCACATCAGTCCTCCAATAAATATTCAGGCTTGATTTCCTTTAGGATTGACCAGTTTGATCTCCTTGCTGTCCAAGGGATACTCAAGAGTCTTCTCTATCACAACAGTAAGAAGGTATCAGTTCTTCAGCGCTCAGCCTTCTTTATGGTCCAACTCTCACATTCATACATGACTGCTGGAAAAACCACTGCTTTGACTAAATAGACCTTTATAGATTTTCAGAAAATTTCTGCCTGTAAAGCCTCTGAAAACAGCTCAGGTGATAAACATTCCAGGTGAAAACAGTGACTGAACCATTCATAAAAGAGGTTAAAGTGGAGACAACCAAGAAAAGCACAGAGCTAGGTAGTAGAACAATGCAGATTTAATACTTCCTAACTCACTTCCTGAGAGCCAAAACATGCTTATTCATAAAAGTTGACTACTATATCTTGAAGGCCAAACAGTGAGGCCATTTGCCCATTTTTGTTCTGCTTGTAGTAGAGTCAGATGACATCACAGCCCCCAGGGGAGACTTTTGGTTGAACCAAGACTAACCTCTGGGGTTACAACATGTTCAGGAATGAGACCTGGTTGGCGAGGGGTGGTCTCTCCTTAAGCCTGACCCTCTCCCCTATTCAGCAGGGCAGCCAGTACTTGCCTCGTTTAAGGAAGTATGTGTTTTGCAAGGAAAGCTGCATATCATAGCCTCTTTTCTGGGATTAAAAACATGCCTCCCCACACAGTCCAGTGCTTCACTTCTCAAGACTGGGAGCTCAGATAAACTCTCCATCCACAGGGCGGGCTCGCGGAAGCTCCCAGCAGTGGGGGCTGATTCTCCATCTGTGGCCCATGAGTAGTCACCCACTGGAAGAGAACCCTCTCCCTGCTTCAGGCCACGAAGTGTTGCTCCCTGTGTAAACGGTGAAGCAGATTTATTTTCTTCCTGCTAGAAAACAGTTAGGCTTATTTCACCAAAGTCTTTGCCTTGTTATCACACACCAGCCCTGTACAATTTTGGTCCCTTGAATTCTGAACTGCAAGCTGAAAAGATGAAGGCATTTTGTGCCTCAAGGATTGCTCTGTTCCAAAAACGTTAAATCTTTTTTCTTTCCTATTGAATGTACAACTAAAGAGCATCAACCAGAGGAAGAAATGTTAGATGACGGGTCACTAAGAGGTTAGATGACACAAAGATCAAGAAAGTCTGCAGCTGAGTGTGGAGACCTATGGAAAATTTAAGCAGGCCTTCGGCTCTGAGAACAGCAGGAGTTTTATAAGGAGTGACTATCCGTGCAGGTAGCTCTCAGGAGAGAGTTTAGTTCCCTGACTCAGTTAAAATATCAGCTTTTTCTCCCCCCGTGACCAGCTTGGATGGGCTTTTACACCATTCCAAGTAGTCAATGTTGTTTTGAGGGGTGCCACCACAGCAGAAGCAACCTCCTTTGCACATTTTGGATTTACA
>SJYC01146750.1:0-28319 GCA_006408675.1 Madoqua kirkii | reverse complement strand
ATATATATATATATATATATATATATATATTTTTTTTTTCCCCCCCAGAACTCACTCACTGCAAAAGTGGTGTGTCTCACTGGCTGCTTTGTGTTTTTGCCAATGCATCTGACAGCATTACTTTTACCTAATGGGGAAAAAAAAATTACCTTTAATCAACCTTTGTAGACTGTCCACATCTAAGCATCTGATACTCAACCACCTACTCAGAGGTACAAAGGCCATCGAAAATGCTGCCAGCTGAATAAAGTGAAGTCTGTCATGCCCCACTCTTTGCGACCCCATGGACAGTAGCCTGCACCAAGTCCCTCCGTCCATGGGATTTTCTAGGCAAGAGTACTAGAGTGGGTTGCCGTTTCCTTCTCCAGAGAATCTTCCCAACCCAGGGATCGAGCCCAGGTCTCCCTCACTGTAGACAGATGCTTTACTGTCTGAGCCACCAGGGAAGTCCAGCTGAATGAAGTTCCTACACAACTGAAACAGTGAATGTTCTTTGTGTCCTGATCTGAGATTCTATCAGGTCCATGGAGATGCCTGTGTGGTCTGTGGGTACATGCCATCACTGCAGTTGGGGTGAAGAGTCTGAAAGTGGAGCCAGCTATTAGCAAACCTGCTAATGCAGATTCTATCTTTGGTTGGACTGAGAGGAACTAAAAATGTAAAGTAAAAGTGTTTAAAGACTCTTTCACCTTCTGCTCTCTCTTTGGGAGAAATATCAACTGGGGAGGCGTGAAAGGAGGGTAAGGAGGGTGAAGCCACCCCCCAGCAGAGGCTTTCAGGCTCCAGTGCCCAGGCACTGTGACTTTCAGGCACACCACCCATTGGAGACAGGCTGCCTGCATAAAAAAAGAGATCGCCTTTAAAACAAACATTTTTTAAAAAATGTATGGCAGAAATGCAAACAGGCCTCTATTAGCAAATTTATTATTAGAGGCTCCGTGGTCGCAACAAAATGTGTTACACACACCTCCTGTGATTATCTGTCTTCTGAGCAACTGAACTTCTGATTAAAGAAGGGGAGAACAACTACCGCACTTGTTTCTATTTCATGCTTTGGGAAGCAGAATATTTCTTTTTGGCCTTCATGACAATGAATGTCAATATGGTAAATATTTAGAGGAATAGCTGTCTGAAAATCTGATTACACCTAATGTCTGCTACAAAACAGTGTCCTCACAGGAGTGAAGCCAGGCCCCTCAGGAGCCACAGCCATCCATGGATGACACAGAGAAGCAGACCAGGATAGCAGGCAAGGGTCTTGGGTTCAAATCCTTGTTCCGCCCTTTGCTGGCTATAGGAGCCTCAGCAATTCACTTACCATTTTTCTGTATCAGTTGTCTCATCTATAAAATGGAGATAATCACAATATCTCATAGGATTGCTAGACGGGTTAAAGGAATCTGTATAATGCTGCTGCTACTGCTGCTAAGTTGCTTCAGTTGTGTCTGACTCTGTATAACAGGCACTTAGAGAAATTGCCCATCACTGTTCTAAGTGATGGCCATTGGCTTCTTGAAGACTCCCATGCCCTGTCATACAAAGAACTTTCCTTTGGTGGGGGGCAGGGGTATGGGCATGGGGGGTGGGCAGGGACTGCACTGCACAGCTTGTGGGATTTTAGTTCCCTGACCAGGGATTGAATTCAGGCCTTCAGCAATGAGAGTGCAGAGACCTAACCACTGGTCAGCCAGAGAATTCCTTCAAGAGCTCTCTTCTTGAGCCAAAGGTGTTCACTGTGTATCTCATGTCATATTGTGAAAACCTGCATTTGCTTCTGCTGCAATCTACAAAGAATTCGGGGGCTAGGGCCGAGGGCTAGTCATGGCTTTCTTCTGAATCAATATCACCAAACTCAGTACAAGGTTTGTACACGGTTAAATGTTTGCTGAAGTGAACAATCCAAGTATAATATAACCTAATCAAACACACAGCATCCTTCACTTTGAGCTGTCAAATCTTATTTTTGTTACTCATCCTTTGGCTTTGTAAGTGAATAAAGTAGCTTCCTTGGGTGACTTAAGAATAAATGTTATGTCAGGCCCAGTTCACAAAAATCACAACTCTTTGATCACTTGGATGTATTACATGAGATGACAGATGAGATACTCCAACTGCTTCTGTTATCACTGTTAAAAGAAAAATGTTCTGCCTTTTATCTGAAATCCAAAAAAAATCCAATTGAGTCAGAAGAGCTTTTATTTCCCCCTTTATTCCACAGTAAGGGAAATGGGCATTTCACAAGAGCATAAGCTCATATTACAGAGTAAGATGATGCTACTTTCCCATGTGTAAATTTCTAACTCTCAAAGGATGTCTCAAAGGGACATAAGCAATTCAACGAAACCTTCTACATCCTACATTCAAAATAAGAACTGATTTGAAAGGATGCCCTCAATCAAAGAAGGTCCCACTGTCTTGATCCTAACAAAGCCTTAGTTCAGGAACTTGGAGTAATGCCTTTTATATTTTTTTCTCCCCACAAGGAAAGTTAAGATTGAGATCTGCGTATCTAAGCCAGGAAGAAAACTTTCCTCATTTCACAGGTAGTAATGCAAGTTTTGCACCATAGGCACCACATGAGAAGAAAGAGTTTACTAGTGAAGATCTTCAGCTGCTGGGAGATCCTGAATCATTTAAAAAAGTATAAATGGATGAAGTTATGTAACAATATAGAACCTGTATGCACCTACCAATAAAACAGTAAAATACATGAGGCAAAAATGAATAGAACTACAAGGAGAAACAGATGAATCCACTATGATAGCTGGAGGTTTCAACACCCTTCTTTCAGAAATGGACAAATCCAGCAGGCAGAAAGTAAGGACATAATTGAACTCACCACCACCACCATCAGCCAGCTGGATATAATGGCATCTATGAGCTACTTCATCCACAACAGCAGAATACACATTCTTCTCAAGTTGACACAAACATTCACCAAGACAGACTACATTCTGGGCTATAAAACATACCTGGACACACTGAAGGGCTTCCTAGATGGCTCAGTGGTAATGAATCCACCTGCTAATGCAGGAGAGGGAGGTTTCAGTCCCTGGGTTGGGAAGATCCCCTGGAGGAAGTGAAGGTAACCCACTCCAGTATTCTTGGCTGGAGAATCTAATGGACAGACGAGCCTGGAGGGCTACAGTCCGTGGGGTCATAAAGAGTCAGACATGACTGAACGCACATTGAAAAGAACAGAAATCATACCATGTCTGCTCTCACACAATAAAGAAGGTAAACTAGGTAACAGAAATATAGCCAGAAGACCCACACACACCGGAGAGTAAACAACATTTCTAAATAAAACATGGGTCAAAGAAGAAATCTCAAGAGAAGTCAAAAGTATCTTGAAGTAAAAAAAACTGGAACACAACCAACTCATCAGAATTTGTGGGATGAGGTGAAAGCAGAGTCTACAGGGAAATGTTTAGCACTGAATGACTGTGTCGGGAAAGAAGAAAGATCTCAAATCAATAATTAAGTTTTTATCTTAGGAAAACTTAGAAAAAGAAAGGGAAATTATATCCAACAGAAGCAGAAGAATGATGAAGCCTTTCATTTTAGTTACTGTTCTGCCCTACTCTAAGCATCTGAAAATTAGTCATCCACTTGGGACTGTACTTCTCAAATTTCTCCATTGAAACCCCCGAAATGGCAAACAGAAGGAACTCATATCTGTTCCTGTGTTCCTGTGTTCTGTTCTGTGTATAGGGGCACAGCTTGAAACAATCAAAATTTAAAAATCACAATTTATTTGAAGACTTATACCTGGTGAACTAATTTTGATATTTCAATCTTGCATTCTATTCACTAATATATTTGAGTTTGTTTTAATATAGAAAACAATCTTACACCTGTCTAGTGAAGCTCTTTTCTGATTGTTTAATTATTTCTTTTACTATATCCTAGAGATGTGCCAGGTTTGTCTGTGGCTCTAGGTGTGCCATGGCAGACTCCCCGGTACTCTTGTTTGAGAAGTGGACCTGAAAATATATGGTTTTTATTAACTTGAATGTCACATGGAGGACTGAATGTCACATGGAGGACCACAGGCCTGCCTTGTGACCCCAAATTCCTGCAAAGTACAAAGTTCCAGAAAGAATAGGAGGGCAGAGGCAAGTTCACCACACCTTCCATGATAGTGAGACCCAAGGTCCACCCAATCCCTGCCTACTTCTCAAGATTTTTCTGCCCCAGCTTTCTAGGACAAGGACACGTTCCCAACCCCAATGAATGGTTCATTACAGGACAAGTCTCAGATTAATGGAACTAAACAGAAACTCTACAAACAGATTCAAGTACTCCTAAGAAAGTCTCAAGTGGCAAAAATTCAAAATCTGTGAGTAGAGAATAAATTATTCAACAAATGATGTTTGAGGAACCAGATCATTTTGACAAAAAAGGCAAGTTAGATTCCTATCTCACATCTGAAACCAAAATGTACTCCCAAAGAAGTGAAATTTAAATCCCCAAAGCAACAACATGAAAGTATACAGGAAATGAGAGATCAGAGAGTTATAGAAAATCTCTTCCTACTCCAAGACAAAAGTAGACATCACAAAGAAACAATGAAACAATTTTAAGTCCTTAAAAATTAAAAACAAAAACAGAACCATACTTCGGTAAACCCAAATACACACACATGTAAATTTAAATAGCAAAATGACAAAACAAGGAAAATATTTCATATATCTTTTTTTAAAAACTGCTTATGAATCAATGAGAAAATAACTCACCTACCCAAAACATGACCTAAGGACAGAAATGGGTAAGTCTCAAGAAAATAAATTCAAATACTCAACATGAAAAAGCATGCAATTGTAGCAAACTTTGGTTTTAGCCAAAGAAATACAAATTAAAATAAGATATCATTTAATCAACATGATTTACAAAGTCTTGAAAATCATAATGTTCATCATAGGCAAGTTTGCTGATAAATAGGCACTTATACACAAGATAGAAGTATGAATTTGTCAGCCTTTTCTCAAAGGCAGATTGTCAAAACATATTAAGAGGTGGAAAAGTGTGTACCTTTTGACCTAGTAATCCATTTCTGGGGATTTGATCATAGTAAATAATTCAAAGATGCTGGTAATAATTTAGCTGTAAACATTTTAATTTCAGGTTTGAGTATTTACAAGGTTGAAACACTCTACATCTCTATCAAAACGGGTGAATAAATAACAATGCCAGAGCGGTTTAATGGAATGTGTTACTCATTTAAAATAGATGGATAGACATATTTGTATCTTTGCCACAAAAACATTTTCCCTATATACTGTAACTGAAAAACAGATTTTAAAATACCCAATGCCATTTTTGAAGGAAAAAGAGTGAATATACAAATAAATCTGTAACCACACACAGGAAAAGATATGGTAAGGGCCCTGACAGTTAAGCCTCGAAAAAGAATGTCTCTGGTGAACTGGATGTGAGGGTGTTTTCCAGACTCTTGTTTGTATATTTTCTATTTCACTGTGGAAAAAGAATGAGCAGGATTTAGCAAGGCTGACAGAGAAGGAGGGTGTCCTGAGTGGCCCACATGGGGAGGCGGCAACCAGAGGGTGTACATTTTCTGGTAACAGTAAGTGGTTTGCTTGGGTCAGCACAAAAGGTGTGTTTGTTTGGGGGGTTTTCTTTGTTGGGGGGACACAGGAGTGGTTGATGAGGTTTAGGGAGTGTCCAGATCCAGAAGGATCCCCCACCTATATGATCTGTGAGTTTACCTCATCTCCCTAAAAGAAATGCTCAGGTCCCAGGCTTGCTTTCATTCTAGTTCAGGGACCTATGAGTCATCACCCAAAACCTTAATTATAACACCCAAGGTCTGCGATGTACAAAAACCCACCTGTCATTGTTCAAATGTGCTGGCAGGGAGTGTGTACAGCATGCAAACCAGCCTGTTGAGGTGCTCCTTCAACGCAGCAGTGTAACCCAGAAACCCGCCCAAGGTGGCAGGTTCCTGAGCCCAGAGCTTCAGGCTGGGCTCAGTGACAAAGCATCCAGGTGACGTTCCTCCACAGCTCCCATGCCAATTCCTCAGAGCCGCGGCCTCGGTGAAAGTTACAGGTCTTACGTGGTTTCTTTCAACCAAGAAAAGTATCCGAAGTTTGTCTTTTCCCTGTTGCCAAGGCCTGGCAGAGGGAAGCAGAGTGTGTAATTGCAAACCTCTCGTTTATCAGCTTCAGCCGCTTTTGTGTCACCACATTATGTGTATTTAGCCAGTTAATCTCCCAGACCTCTTGGAAATATAATAATTACACAGAGAGGGCCTCAGCCCTGGAGAGAGATGACGACAGAGCCGTCAAGGTATACCTAGACTCCAGTACCCAGAACTGTTTACTAACTTCGTTCAAACTCAGATTAAAGACCTAAAATCCAAGATGAAGACATGGTCTCTTTGTAAGAACACACCATTTTTCAACTAGAAGTACTGATCTTAAAAGCAGAAAAGACCCTTATGCTGGGAAAGACTGAAGGCAGGAGGAGAAAGGAACGACAGAGGATGAGATGGTTGGATGGCATCACCGACTCAATGGACATGAGTTTGAGCAAGCTCCAGGAGATGATGAAGGACAAGGAAGCTTGGCGTGCTGCAGTCTGTGGGGTCCCAAAGAGTTGGACATAACTGAGCGACTGAACAACAACAACAACAAAACTTTTTAAAGCTTAAGAAACTGTCAGGAAGCTAGTTAGCAGCCTCTGCTAGAAGTTACAGTGCCACTCATTATCCAAATCAGAAATGACATCATTATAACAACACTGGACGTGCCTTTATGCAAATAAACCATCAGATATGAAACTTTGACTTGAACTTGGTTAATGACTAAAATGAAGTTTTTATCATTATCAAGAAAAACAAATTAACAATGTATGTTGGGGGCCAAGTACTTATTGTTGTTTCATATTTGATAAAGCCATATTAACTGAGGTTGCAGGTGCAAAAGGAAAAATTTTAATTAAAAGGAGATCATTTATTAATCTATGCTAAAGCTTTAGAAATCTGAATTGAATAGATTGTGAGGAAAATAAATAATTACCAAAAATGATTCAAGAAGTAGAAAACTTGAATTGACCACTAAAAACAGACCAGACTCAGAAGTTTCATAAGCAATTTCTTTCAAGCCTTCACAGCAACATTTGATTTCCATGATAATTCATCTACTCCAGAGAATAAAACAGATGGAACAATTTAATATTTATTTTATAAAGCTGACACAACACTGATATCAAAACCTAAAAAAAGAAAAAAAGGGTCCAAATAGATCAAATCTAGCAGTAGATACAGAGAATAATACACACGGCCAAGAAGGGTTCATTCCAAGAATTTAAAAGAATGGCTTTAATTTAATTGAGTCAAATATCCTCAAAACATTTCAGGAAAAAAAAATCCAACACATGATCTCCCCTGCTTTAGAAAACAAATCAAAATACTAAACCTTTTAGTAACTTATGAAGAGAAGCATATTTTATTAACATGAAAGTTTATATGTATGTATACACATAGAAAAATATACATAATATATATATGTATATTATATATAAATAACTAAAAAATCAGTCTATTATTTGATTGCTAAAAGCTACAAACATTACAGTATGTCAGGAAAAATACAAGGATAGCCACTGCTTTTAAAAATCAGTGTTGTTCTTAAAAATTTTAGCCAGCATGATAAGAAAAAGTAATGAGATGAAAGGGCTTCTCAGGTGGCTCAGTGGTAAAGAAACCACCTGTCAATGCAGGCGTTGAGAAGATTCCCTGGAGGAGGAAATGGTAACGCATTCTAGTATCCTCCCATGGACAGAGGAGCCTGGCAGGCTACAGTACATGGGGTTTCAAAGAGTTGGATAGACTGAGCACTCACATGTGCAATGAGATGAAAATATAAAAGGAAAGAGGCAAAGTTATCACTATTGAAGATAGCATGATGCAAGGAACCTCAGAATCAGCTGAAGGACTATTAAAATTAACAAAGCCTATTACAAATTACATTTGATCCTTGAATAACACAGCTTTGAACTGTGTGGGTCCATTTACATGTGTGAATTCTTTTTGATAGTAACTACCAAAGAACTCGGAAAAGGCAATGGCACCGCACTCCAGTACTCTTGCCTGGAAAATCCCATGGACAGAGGAGCCTGCTGGGCTACACAGTCCATGGGGTTGCTAAGAGTAACTACATGATTAGCGTTGATTGAGTCTGCCAGTGGGGAACCCTAGATATAGAGAAACCTGTGATGTGAGGGCCAACCATACATTAAAGGTAGATTTTGGAGTGTTGGCCCCCTAACCTTTGTGTTGTTCAGGGATCAACTGTAAATATAATTTACAGATATCTAAAAAGCTTTTAGATATCATCAATAACCAAAGCAGTGGAAAAAGTCTCACCCATTAGACCCATGAAAACAGGAATCATTCTTGAACAATTCCTAGTACCTAGAAGCAGTTACAGTGCAGAATAGGTACTCAATGAAAATTTGTAGACTACATGAATGAGCAAGTTCAGAATAACGACAAAAATACAAAATAAAAGAACAAAACTGAAATTTCACAAATTCAAGTACTTAGAAGGATTTAGCATGTGATAAAAAATGGAATTTCAAACCACAGTAGGAAGGAATAGATTATTCCACAAATGACGATTGAGAATATTAATTGGTTGACTGTTTTAAAAAAGTAAAACATGAGTGGACTTCACACTACACATTAGAACAAATTATAGGTAGAATAGTTTAACAAAATGAGACCACAAAAGAATTAGAAGATAGGGAAGGTTTTCCTAATTATACAAGCAAAGGTAGAAAGCTTAAGGGGAAAGATTTATGGTTTCTGCTACATAAAAACAAAAACAATAGGCATAGCAAAAATACTATAAACAAAACAGTAAAAGACCATAAATGGGGACTACTTACCAAGTTTAATAACCTTTTTATATAAAGTGTGTTATAAAGCTCTAAGAAAAGGATGATCCATCAATAGGAAAAAGTTTGAAAAGATGAAGATGCAAATAACAAGATGACCTACAAACTTACTCTAACAAATATTAAAGATGAAATTTGGCTGAGATTTTTTTCCCCCCGTCAAGTTGTCAAATGTTAGAACCAATGCCTGCTTATTGAAGGGCCCAAAAAGTGAGCATTCACACACTGCTGGGGGAAAGAAGGGTAATTTCTAGAAACTTACCCTAAATAATCAAAGATGAGCCAAACATTTATGTACAAGAATTTCTGTTGTATCATTTATGTTCCTTGACTTTAGCCTTACAAATTTAATATATAATTGTTACAAAAAATTAATCAATTCAAACTGTAGCCCTATACCATACATCTAGTTCTAGAACCTGCCTTTTTGAATTTAAAATTTTGAGGAAACCTTTATTTTTTGCAAATAGGTACACAGGCAGAAAGTGAAGAAGAACTAAAGAGCCTCTTGATGAAAGTGAAAGAGGAAAGTGAAAAAGTTGGCTTAAATATCAACATTCAGAAAACTAACATCATGGCATCCAGTCCCATCACTTCATGGCAGATAGATGGGGAAACAGGGAAACAGTGGCTGACTTCATTTTTCTGGGCTCCAAAATCACTGCGGATGGTGACTGCAGCCATGAAATTAAAAGACGCTTACTCCTTGGAAGGAAAGTTATGACCAACCTAGACAGCATATTAAAAAGCAGAGACATTACTTTGTCAACAAAGGTCTGTCTAGTCAAGGCTATAGTCTTTCCAGTAGTCATGTATGGATGTGAGAGTGGACTCTAAAAGCTGAGAGCAGAAGAATTGATGCTTTTGAACTGTGGTGTTGGAGAAGACTCTTGAGAGTCCCTTGGACTGCAAGGAGATCCAACCAGTCATTCTAAAGCAGATCAGTCCTGGGTGTTCATTGGAGGGACTGATGTTGAAGCTGCAACTCCAACACTTTGGCCACCTGATGTGAAGAGCTGACTCATTTGAAAAGACCCTGATGCTGGGAAAGATTGAGGGTGGGAAGAGAAAGGGATGACAGTGGATGAGATGGTTGAATGGCATCACCAACTCAATGGACATGAGTTTGGGTAAACTCTGGGAGTTGGTGATGGACAGGGAGGCCTGGTGTGCTGCAGTTCATGCGGTCGCAAAGAGTCAGACATGACTGAGAGACTGAACTGAACATAGGAAATCATTATATTCATATATAAAAATACCTATGTAAGGAATCTGCTTAAAAAAATTATAACTGTGGTACTGCCAACTTGTCACTGTTATAAACAAGTCAACAATCACCATCATTTATATTTTTCTCTGTACTTTCAGATAAGTATTTATATAAGTATAATATAAATATATATATATATCAAAAAGTGAAATCAATGACCCAAATTATACCACTTAAAATTGATAGCAACTGCCACGATGACTTCCAAGAAAACTTGTATCAATTTATATTCCCAGTAACAGTGTATAGATTATTCATAACAGTGAGAAATAAGAAGAATCTATATGGTCAAAGGATTTCAAAATTATAGTAAACACAATCAAGGGATTATTTTTCTGAACTACAATGGATGATGTTATGGAAGAATATTTAATGACATAAAAGTTTTATTATGAAAGATTTTTAAGTTAAAAAGCAAATAAATTAAACAGTGTGAGTCTCTCAGAATTCATACAAGCTTTTACAGAATATTTACTGATCTATACATTCATCATGATCTATAGATTCATCTGATCTATACATTCATCTCTCAGGTGGCCCAGTAGTAAAAATCTCCCGGCCAATACAAGGAGACACAGGAGATGCCAGTTCAGTCCCTGGGTGGGGAATATCTCCTGGAGGAGGAAATGGCAACCCACTCCAGTATTCTTGCCTCGAAAATCCCATGGACAGACAAGCCTGGTGGGCTATAGTCCATGGGATCGCAGAGTCAGACACAACTAAGCATGCATGCACACACACATACTTTCATCCATCAGGCTGTGCAACAGAATGTTAATCATAGTTATCTTTGGGTGGTGGAATTACAGGCCATTAAAATACATTTTCTTTTATGCTTTCCTAAATTTTCTATGTTCCAGAGAAAAAAATATGCTTTTGCAGTCTACAATAAATCATCATCTACTAAAAAACAATACAATACTATCTGAAAACAAGTTGCATACAAGCATTTATATGCAACCAACCTTGATAATCATAATAAAGAGCTTTGCAGGATAAATGTTACCTGCCCAGCCAAGTGTTTGCCAACTGAGTCTGCACTTGGAGTCTTCAGCACAGGGCATCCCAAGGAGTCATCAAATGCTCACTGGTCTCCCTGGAACGTCAGCCTGTGCTCCAGCCAAGTGCAAAAATGAAGACCAAGGGGTTCTGCCCTCCAGAAGCCCTCAAACCAGCAGGGAAGAGGGAGCAAGCACCAAACCACATGGGTTAAAGACAGGACATGGAGGTGTATCAAGGTTCCCTGCCAGAAAAGTCAACAGGGTCAAAAATTAAAACCAAAAGAGGAGAGGCAATTTCCACAAAGTTATACAAGCTTGTTACACAAAGGAGTTATGAGTCAAATTCCTCCTTGAGGAAGCCCTAACAAGTTACAAGTACTTCACAAATCTAGTGGGGAAAACTGAAAGATTTTCAAGGTAAGAAGACAACAAACTATTAAAGCCAGAAGTACTGGGCATGTAATACACCAGGCTAGTGTGTGTTAGTTGCTCAGTGGTGTCTGACTCTTTGCAACCCCTGGGACTGTGGCCTGTCAGGCTCCTCCATCCATGAGATTTCCCAGGCAAGAATACTAGAATGGATTGCCATTTCCATCTCCTGGGGATCTTCCTGACCCAGGGACTGAACCCAAGTGTCCCATCTTGCAGGTACTCTTTACTCCCTGAGGCATCAGGGAATCCAGTGAAGAAAAAGTTTGTTTCCTCTGACTCAGGAGAAAGAAAGTACTAACAAATGCATACAATTCAATTTCAATGAAATTCCAACTTTTTCTAAGCCCAGATAACAACTATTTAAGTCATATTTAACCCAACTAATTCATAACGCTTCAAAAGAATTTACCCACATTTTTAGAACTGGTCTGAAGGGAAACATACATTTATGCTTGAAATGAAGAGTTCCTAAGAAATGGTTCTAGTAGCCTAGATTTCTGGCTCCTTTCCTGATTCTACGAAAGGATTTTTATATTTAACATTTCACAGATTAAAAAAAACGCAAAACAAAAGTTACCATACAAGTGCCCCAATCCACTATCTAGAAGCAATCTGAAACATACTAGCTTTAGCATAGAATTAACTCTATACTTTAAATGAGACGATGAAAAACATTTGAAATGGCAGGAAAACAACGGTCAATTTTTGGTAATCAACCCCCAAAAAAGCATGACATGATTAGCGTTGGTCTGCTGGAGTTTAATATTGAGTTGATCATTACATTTCCCATAGGTAAAGTACAAGAACACGTAGGACAGTTAAGAGTTCTCAGCATGACTTCTAACTCTGCTCTGGTCAACGGGACAGGCAGAAGTGCCTTTAATAATGCTCGTAAATGCACAGCAGCACTTATAACAACAAACATACTTCAGACAAAACACAACTGGTGAAGTGAGAAGCTTCCCTAACCGCACTGACTGACAGTTATGGGTCTCAACGGGTCCTTTTCCTCTCTTCCCCACCAGCAGCAGTCACAAGCCACACGGGGAACTCTCATTAGACGGGCACACTTGCCCACCTCCTACCCAGCCAACGGGGTACCAAGTCCTCCAAGTGGTTGTGATTTGAGAGCACTGCTGTGGAAGAGACTACAGAGGTTTTGAGGGAGAAGCAGGCCCAAGACGCCCAGTTCATTAGGCCAGTTCCATTCTGGCTGACCCAATCTCCACTTCCCATTCCCTGTCCCTTTTAGCTAGCAGCCCAAAGAGCAGGGCCCTGTTCAAAGTATACTTTCAAAAGATCTTTAGAGATAGGTCTAACGGAAAAACCATCTATTTTTCATATGTTACAACGGAACATGAAGCATCATTTACTCCTATAAGAAAGGTCCTCTTTGCAGGGGACACTGAGTATTTGCAGAAAGATTTTCACTTTATCCTAGGAAACCAAATATTGGAAAAGTAAATACAGGAAACTCAGCCTCTAAGTCTTCCATATACACCTTTAGAGCCCTTGTTCAAAGTGAACTTTCTCTAATTATGACTGTCCAATAAGGAAAACATGTGTCCTGGGCAAAGCTCCACTGTTCACTCTGAAAGACATCATTTCTATGTAATGGAGAAGAGAACCAGCTTACTTCATGCCCCCTGCTGGTCCCTCTGCCCCAAATCCACTGGGAAGCTGACTCGCTTCCTCTCTCCCCATCCTTCATGGCATTTTGTGTCCGGGAACATGCTTCTTTAGTCTACCTCTAGTCTTACTTTTGGGAGCTGCCATAAAAGTAATAATGTTTATTTCTGGATTATAAGATATATTACAAAATCAATGTCATTTTGTGTGTAGCCCTTTAAAGTTTATAAGTAGCTTCCATATTTACCATCTCATTTGATTCTCATAACAACTCACTGTGTAGAGGTGTGTAGAGTTTCCACTTTAGAGTGTGTAGAGTTTCTAGATAAGGAAACTAGAACTTAGTGCTGACTTCAATAAACAATTGATCACCAACAGTAAGGAGGAAATACAAATATTTGCACCAAAAACTAAAGAATTCACTAGGTTCAAGAGAACTGTCAAACTTTCTTGAATTTGTCATCTGCCAAAAGAGATTTGCTAAAATCTCTAAGGTTTTTAGCTTAGGTAGTATTTTCTGTCTTAAGAAGGGTAAGGAACTGGGAGATAAGTAAGACAAACTCTCTCAGTTACAGAGTGGATATAACCTGGGACGATATCTGGAATTCTTTGAAGTTCAAAGTGACAACGATGATGACTGATTAAACACTTATTATTTGGTAGGCACCATTTGAGGTTCATTAATTATATTCAATGATCCTATTAATATCTCTGTTCTCTAGATGAAGAAAACAAGGTACAAGCTAAGTAACTTGCCCAAAATTACACATCTTGCTCCCTTAAGGACAGCAGGATGACCTGGGATTGGACAAGCCAAGACCCTATGCAGTTTGCCCAGCTAATGAGGGGAGCCTGATAGGAGAGGGCAGCCACCTCAGGAACCCAGATTAAGTTCCCAATGTTGCACTGAATTAAGTCTCCACACTCTCTCCACCAAAACACCAATCAAGTAATCAGAAGAATCAACAGGGAATCCTAACAGTTCCTTCTTAGACTGTCCCCACGGACATGGGGGAAGAAGGGGAAAGACCTCACTTTTCTAGATCTTGATTACTGACAGAACACTGGCTGATTCGCCTAGAAGTGCCTTCAACTAATTTAAGAAAAATTAGAGAGGAAAGCAACTCTGAAGGAAATGTGCAGAATAAAGATGCACGTGGCACTTTGGGTATTCAGCAATCTAGTGGAAAGTGAGGTGGGAGGCAAAAATTGTAATCAATGCACAGAACTAATGGCTAATATATATATATATATATATATGAAGGAATCCTCACTGGTGTAAATTACTCTTGCCTTCTTTTTCCTCTACTTTTTTCATTTGCTCATTGCTTGGAACTGTATAGGCCAGTTGATCAATCTTTGTAAGTTTATACATCTTTTGTTAAGGAAAGAAATAACGATTAAGTTGAACTCGGGCAAAAGAGAAAAATTCCATGATGAATGAATGCAGTCTTCATGGGCAAGTGCTATGCTGGGGGGCAGGAGCAGCTTTACAAAGCTTCCTCGAATTTGCTTACTTTCACTGTTTCTTGTTTCATTGTTCACTGAATAACCTGAGACTGCCCTGAGATCCTGTGAATCCGAAAGAAAACCCTGTTTAAAGCAAGTTCCAGGGTATTCATCCATCTCTACTGGAGAAAAAGTCTCCAGTCCAGGAGATGGGACTACAGTGACCACATTAAGTTGACTTTTAATATCAACATTCCTTCTACACTCATAATTCTGACCCAGCTCCCTACTGAGGGCCTATGTGCTTCACTTCCCCCGTCCATAAACTGGGGATGGTAATACCGTCTTCATCATCAGGTTGGTGTGAAGTTAAATAAGCTGATACACATACAGTACTCTGAACAGTGCCTGGCTGAGTAGGTGCTCAAGTAGTGTTAGGTTATTATTATTACTTTCAGCATTTGCAAACAACATCATAATAGGGACCCGAATACAGGAGACTTCTACTGTACTGGAAATGCTTAACTGCATAGTTTTTAGAACTATCAATACAAAAATATAAAAAGGCTTCCGAAAAGGGGGGAAAAAAAAAGCCACTCGGAGTCATGCCACCTGTTGGTGAGTTTCAGGTGAGGGTACAACCTCGGAGCTGCTGTGGAATCCGGTTCCACGGCTGCCGCGTATTTCCCTTAGATGATGCCTCCACTTCTTAATCAGCGTTTCATTACGGGCGGGTCCGTGAACCCCCTGAAACTGTACACGGAACTGGGTGGGGCTGAGGCTCTGGGCATTTGGTGGAGGAGTGAGGGGAAGGGGAAGAGTGCCATAGCTTTTCTCAAGCTCTAATAAATCATTCTGTAGCAAGCAACTTGCTTTACAGAGGAGACAGTGACTGAACAATTCACTTCACGGAAGCTAGGCAATGACCAGGACACCTAGGCTGTTAATCTGTTCTCTCAACACCAGAGAGACCCGGCGCCGCAAGGGGCCAGAGCCGGCCGGGCAGTGACCTTCACCTTTGAAAAACTCACCGGCTCCCCAGACCCGGCCCAGATTTGCCGGGCTTAACTTCCCCTCCCTTCCCCCATCCCTCGTTCTCTTCCAAGAACAAACTCAAAGGAAACTGGCAGCAGTCCGTCTAGGGTTTCACTCCTGCCCTCGGCTGACACTTAAACCACTTCTCCCAGAGAAGTTAATCAAAAGAACAATTAATCCGCGCAAAAATCCAAAACCCACCCCAAAGCTCCAGAACTCGCAAAGTTAGAAGATCGAGGCGCCGCTGCTGCTGATGAACATCTGCGGGTCGCTGGGGCTCAGGGGTAGGCAGAGAGTACGAAAAGGAAGCAGCCAAGGTCTGGCCGGAGAGTCGGACCCCGGCCACCTTCTCCGAAACTACGCGCTTCATACGCGGGTGAAGACTGGCTTGGAAGCAGCCGGGTAAGCAGGTAGGTGTTGGCAAGTGTACGAGCCGCGGCGGATTAAAGTTCAAGCGCGTTCACACACCGCTCCCCCTTCCCTGGAGGGCGTTCTCACGCACGGCCCGCCGGCCACTTCCCGGGGAACGGCTGAGCGCTCGACCGTCCCCCTCTTTGGAACAGGCTCCCCAAATCCCTAGTAGGCACAAGTGATTCCCCTTGCCTCCTAGCTTGCAAGCCTCGAAAAGCATTCGCCTCCCTCTTCTCTCCTACGCGAGCGCAGAACACCCCCCGAGACAGAGAAACGGAGGAGACGAGGGGAAAGCAGGGTGTCCCGGAGGGCAGGTGGCGCCGGGCGCGCCACAGGCAGCGTACGTACCCAGCGCGAAGAGGGCGAGCTGTCCAGCCGAGGTGACCATTTACGGGCGGCGGGCGGCAGGCGCTCCAGCCTCCTGCCCTACCTGCGAGTGGCGAAGCGGCGCCGCGGTGCGGGGGGAAAAAGGCGCCGGCGAGGCAGGGCCAGCCCCCGGCGCGGGCGGGCGGAGGGAGGACCGCGCGCCTCTGCTGGCACTCGCGCCGCCGCGCCGCCGGCCGGGCGGAAATGGGAAGGCGGTTACCGTCACCTCCGCCACTCGGCGACCGGGCGCGGCGGACCACCCTCCCGCCGCGGTGGGGGTGTGGGGCGCGGGCGGCGGGGTGGGGCGGCGCGGGAATCTCAGAGCCCGCCGAGCCAGCCGGGCATCCAGGCCGAGGGAAAGGCAGGAAGAGCCCGATTTCAGACACCACCTCAGACTAGCCGTTCAGATCCGAGCCCGAGTGGCCGGGCGCAGCGGCCGCTTCCAGGATCTCAGCGCAGGAGAGGGGCCGACCCGGCGTCTGTCATTTGCGCCGACGGCCGCTGCCTAGGGCTCTCCTGGGCAAGGAACTGGGACGCGGCCCGGAAGGGGACCTGCGAGCTTCGCCTGCCCTTGCCAAGACGTGGCTCAGGGAAAGTGCGCCCCACAATCGAACAAATTCAACCAGATTCCCCACCTGCGCCCCCATCCGAGAGAACACTGGATTCTCCGGATGCCTCCCGCCTGGAGCGCGGCCACCCCCAAGTTCTCAGGCCAACGCGTTGTGAAGCTCGGTAGACCGTACATCTGATCTGGTGCTGATGATGAAGATGGGCACCTGGTATTCCATCACCACCAGTACCCCAGACCACCCCACCCCATCCTGCCACAGTCAGCTGAGACCAAGAACAAGGTAGCATGCAGCCACGTGTCTGAGAGAGGGTTGAATGGGCTGGAGCTACCTAAATGGTTTTTTTCAAGGATCTGTGGCCTTGAGCTGGCCCCAGGTGCTGGAATTTGGAGAAGTTGGAGAGGCAGAGGGAAGACTTTCTGGGTAGAGAAAGGAAGAATCATAGGTTCCCTGGGAACCATGCATGGGCGACAGTGTGCTCCAGAGAGGCAGTGATCCGTGTATTCTCCAGATGCCCCCGGTTCAGGGATTAGTTCAGTTCAGTCGCTCAGTCGTGTCCGACTCTGGTAACCCCATGGACTGCAGCACACCAGGCCTTCCTGTCCATCACCAACTCCCAGAGTTTACCCAAGCTCATGTCCATTGAGTCGGTGATGTTATCCAACCACCTCATCCTCTGTCTGTCCCCTTCTCCTCCTGCCCTCAATTTTTCCACGCATCAGGGTCTTTTCACATGAGTCAGCTCTTCGAATCAGGTGGCCAAATATTGGAGTTTGAGCATCACCATCAGTCCTTCCAATGAACATTCAGGACTGATCTCCTTTAGGATGGACTGGTTGGATTTCCTTGCAGTTCAATGGACTCTCAAGTGTCTTCTCCAACACCACAGTTCAAAAGCATCAGTTCTTTGGTGTTCAGCTTTCTTTATAGTCCAACTCTCACATCCATACATAACCACTGGAAAAAACATAGCCTTGACTAGATGGACCTTTGTTGGCAAAGTAATATCTCTGCTTTTTAATATACTATATAGGTTGGTCATAACTTTCCTTCCAAGGAGTAAGCATCTTTTCATTTCATGGCTGTAGTCACCATCTGCAGTGATTTTGGAGCCCCTCAAAATAAAGTCTGCCACTGTTTCCACTGTTTTCCCATCTATTTGCCATGAATTGATGGGACTGGATGATCTTAGTTTTCTATGTTGATCTTTAAGCCAACTTTTTTACTCTCTTCTTTCACTTTCATCAAGAGGCTCTTTAGTTCTTCTTCGCTTTCTGCCATAAGGGTGGTGTCATCTGCATATCCAATCCCTCTACCCTACCTCCTCAGGATAGACCCACTCTCCTTGAAGGGGAAGAGGGCAAAATCGCTTGCTGTTCCCTTGGCCCAAGGCTCAGACTCTCAGAGTTAATGTTTATTTCATAGGAGATAGGAGAAGGCAATAGCAACCCACTCTAGTACTCTTCCCTGGAAAATCCTGTGGATGGAGGAGCCTGGTGGGCTGCAGTCCATGGGGTCGTTAAGAATCAGACACGACTGAGTGACTTCACTTTTACTTTTTACTTCATGCATTGGAGAAGGAAATGGCAACCCACTCCAGTGTTCTTGCCTGGAGAATCCCAGGGACAGGGGAGCCTGGTGGGCTGCCATCTATGGGGTCGCACAGAGTCGGACAGGACTGAAGTGACTTAGTAGCAGCAACAGCATAGAAGACAAGGGGCCTAGTTTCAAATAGGAAACAGCAACCCACTGGCCTGATGTTTGAGCAGGAAATACCAGTGTAGAAAAAGATTTGGGGAAACAGTGTAAATTTTTTGAGAAACCATTCCTTGTAATACATTTGTTGAAGGGTGCTTTCTGCTTTTTCAACTCAGTGACCGGTGGTGAGGGTTTAAGTCCTGGGGTCCATCTTTTCCCAAGTGCACATCTCTGCATGCACAGGGCACACACACTGCCTTGGTGAGCGGTGCCTGGTTCCCTTCAGCATCTGTGTCATCACCCTTCAGACTGTTCTTACCTGGGCCTGTGGCTCTTCTGTCTCCTTCCTAGGCTAGCCTGCCTTGGCTACAGGAGGAAAGAAATCGAGTGTTCTCCACATCCTTCTCCTGTTCCTCAGGATCCTTAGCTCGGGCTAGAGAATTGACTTGTCCCCTTGCTTCCTGCTGGGACGCACACTTCAAGTTCAGAGTCAGGTTCAGCAGTTTCCCCTCCTCTGCCCCCTGCCTGCACATCAAGTCATGGCTTGAGGGAAGTAGCAGCAGAATCAAGAAACTGAGCTTGTCCCCTTCATGACGGTAAAATTTTTAAGTCAAGAGATAATTTGATACCTTGCAGCCTAAAGAGGACCCAAATCAAAGGACATCCTAAAATGCTTGGAAATCATTGATTCTTCCCCAATATTTTCAATAGCCAGTTCATATCTGTAGTTTTATCAACTTTCCAACTCATACAAGTCAAACAGATAATCAAGAGTTGAAGTTTTTTTCTAAATATCCACACCATTTTTTGTAAACTGAAAAATGATTTTTGAACATTTACAGGGCTAGGAGGAAACCCAATATACTAAAATATTAACACTCTGACTTGGGCATCTTATATATCTCATTTAATCTTTACAACAACCCTATGAGGTAAGAGTCCATCGTCCTTTTACATGAAAACAATTGAGCTGGTTCCAGGGCCTTTGTATTGGACTGTGTGCTATGCTGCCTCAGTTCCTATGTTTTTAACAAGGATAATACTGAACTCATTGGGTGATACAAGGACTGCTGCTGCTGCTGCTGCTAAGTCACTTCAGTTGTGTCCGACTCTGTGTGACCCGATAGATGGCAGCCCACCAGGCTCCCCTGTCCCTGGGATTCTCCAGGCAAGAATACTGGAGTGGGTTGCCATTTCCATCTCCAGTGCATGAAAGTGAAAAGTGAAAGGGAAGTCGCTCAGTCGTGTCCGACTCTTCGAGACCTCATGGACCGCAGCCTACCAGGCTCCTCTGTCTATGGAATTTTCCAGGCAAGAGTACTGGAGTAGGATGCCATAGCCTTCTCCCATACAAGGACTAAATGGAAGAAATTACTTGCATGCTTAGCTCATTATTTAATATCAACGAATATCACTATTGTTTAAAGAAAAACTCTTAGTGAACATAACTTTCTCCTCTCTTAATGTTCTACCATTACCTTTTTTAAAAAAACAAAACAAAACATTTCCATATCAGTTCCTTTGCTGGTGCACATGTACACCTTCCTACAGAGGATAGTTCCAAAGTAAGTGAGAAGCTATGAATTTGTTTCTCAACCTGTGGTGTGAGAGGAATGAGAAAAAAATTACGGAATATGATTTAGAGTGAGGATGTCATTTTTCCTAGAGAATGCTGTGATGTTTTTGTATTTTAGCAATATGGAATACATGGCACTCCAAGCTGATTGGAATTCCAGCAGTATCCCCTGGAATCTTCGTAGATAGGCCACTGTGGTCCTTTACCTATAGGTGCTATGGCTATCTCCCATGGCCACTGAAGGTCCCATTTCTGTGTGTATGGAGCCTGACCAGTGTGTGGCCTTCCTACTAGGATGATGTCTGGGCTGCCTCTGAACACTTGATTCAGCTGGCCTTGGGCTCAAGGATAATCCCTCTGTAACGAGCCAGTCACAGCCTCTCCTCCCTGTGCAAACAGGAGAACCACAGTGCATTCTACTCAGAGGCTAGTACCACCCCACTGTCAGTTTCCCCTGTCCTTTCTTCTACCTGCTTATTACAGAGAGTATGTTTAAAGAGCCTCCTTCTTCACTGTAATCAGCCTCCCCCTCCTTCCGGATTCATTTGTGGAAGTGATTGTGGGGCCACAAGCACCAGAGTCTTCCCTGAATGATTCAGGCCAGCAGAGCCCGCTGTTCAGATTGGCAATTACCCAGATATGTTTATGTAATAAACAGCCCAGACATTCTCAGGGAGGAAGCACAGTCATGGACCACTGCCTTGAAGGAATTACAGTTCCTGCAGACAAGCCTCAGAAAGCAGTGAGCAGAGACGGCTTCAGGTGGCTGAGGAACTGCCTTGGTGGCAGCAGTGAACAGGGAGACTCAAAGGGGAAAGGGAAAGGGTGCCTGACTCAGTAAGATGTCAAAGATCTGATGTCATCTGTGTATGAGAGAGAGGTTTTGTAAAGGACTCTGGAGAGCTGTGTTTGGGCAGAATGAGATTTTAATGTGTTAAGGGATTTAGGAAAAGAAATCTAATCCAAAGTAAGGTATTGTTCCAGTACCAGTCCCCTGTGAAACCTCAGCTATTAGTGTATTCCTTATCTCCAGCCAAAAGAAAAAGCTGGAAACCTTATGCTGAGTCCATTTTTACAGTTTTCGTCACCAGTGTAATGGGGGAGGCAATAAGCCATCAGAGACGTTTGCTTTGTTCTCAACTACCTGAGGGGTTTTCATGCTGGTGTTGTCCGAAGATCGGTCTGACCTTCTGCCTAACATCTTCCACTCCCTTGCTCTCAGATCTACCTTGGGAATTCACATTCAAGTTGTATATTCAGCTTGAATCCTTCCTTCCCAAAGGATATCACAGGATGGCTCTAAAACCCAGTATTGAAGTCTGGAGGTTGATGCTTCCATGGGTGGTCCAAGCAGCTCCAAGATGTCAAGGTACTAGCTAAAGTATGTAAGACTCAGAGTTACTGGATGGCTGCTACAACCATAAAATAATCTCCTCACACAATTCATAAGCTGCCTAGCTGACCAGCATTCAGGAGAGGTACCCAGAGTATCAACACAGCTGATGTCAAACCATTCCATTAATCACTGTTGAAAGCAGAAGAGCTACACGTTTATAGCCAGAGCATGCTAAAGAATGGGAAGATTGGCCCCGAAATCCTCAGGTTGCTAGGGGGAAAGTTCTAAATCAAATGACCAGAAATCCTTAGGCAAGTGAAACTAACGATGATGGGAAGGAGAGGGATGACCAAGAGATGCAAAGGAGAGACAGGAAAAAGAAATGTACAGAGTTGAAGAAAGAAAAGTCAAAGAGAACTGCAAAGGGGGCTTAATATTTTTAGTGATGCATCAATCTGCCTGATAAACTCAAGAAATTCTCCCCACACTCAGAGGAAAAGGGAAAAAAAATATGAGAGGTAAGATATGAGGTAGAGAAAGACAAAGCCAGGATATCCAAAATATTTTTAATAGCCTGAAAAGGGAGCATATTGCTGATAGAGGAGAAACTGTTCTTGTGCCCCAGGACAGGAGGGGTCAGTGATAAGAGGAGAGGGTATACATCCCATAGATCTATAAGGAGGGGCACAGATTTTGAGACAAGAAGAAGAGCAAGGACAGGGTTCTAGTCTGTGACATACATTTGAACCATCACATTGAACTTCTCAGCCTGCCTGTCTTCCAAACCCCCACTGAAACAGGCAAAGGCAAATAATGATGGGGGAGATATGTCATTGTTCAAAACTGAAAAAGGATTCCACCCACACACCAGACAGTTCAAGGAATTTCTCTAAGACAACGCAGATGAGACCAGTTTGAGTGAAGGCTTTGACAACCTTCAATTCACCTCACAGAAAAGAAAGGCATCTCTAGGAAGGCACCCCCGCTGGAACCCAGCAATGCTTCCAAGGTTGGTTGCGACAAAGGCTGTAGAAAAAAAAAAAGAAGAAGAAGAATCAGAGGAAAGTCAGGATGGGCAAATCTCCATCCTCTTGAAGCATCCAGGAAGTGTCCAGGTACTAGGGTGCACACAGGGCAGGGATCCCATGGGGCCTCACATTTGATGCCTGGCACAGAGAGAACGTTGCCAAGTGGGGGCAGTGGTTAGGGCAGCCGCACAGGCTCCCAGCTGGTGTTACATGGTTACACACACTCTTCACCATGCAGGTGAAATGCAGGGGCTCTTTCAGGAGTCCACTGACAACCGCTTCTTGTTTTCTTTCACCCATTCATTCCGCATATGTCCATGACAAGCCTGTTATGTTCCCGGCTCTGGGTTAGGCACTAAAGATTCAACAATGGACAAGTTAAGTACTCTCTTCATTGTGAAGCGATGCAGGCAGAAGAATCAGGTAACCTCTGAAGGAAACATATCATCATGTTTGCTACATAAATGCCAAAATCAACAAAGCAGGTGGCCTGGAAATACACTGAGGGCAGAGAATGACTGTAACACAAAATTCTTTTTCTTATCCAGCTATTTCAGACAAGAAGCTATTAAAAAAAAAAAAAGTAAACCATTCATGCTCCACTCTAATGGAAAAAATAAATAGACTGTACAGAAAACATTCAGTCAAGCAAATAAACTCAGTTATGTATAAGAAATAATGTAAAAGAATGTAAAGCAGTGACTGATAAAGCTGTATCAAAACTTATTGTTGAGACTTACTCCTGATTTTTAATATCTTGTGGACTCACTGTTAGATCCCAATAGAATGAACATTTTTCTTTTCTTCCTACTAACAGAATCCCAGTTTTGTGTGATTGACAACAGGCTATGACCCAGAGGATGAAGCAAGACAATTCCTTGTCTGTTGATGGTTGCCTTAGGGCTGGGCATGTAATTAAGTTCTGGCCAATAAAATGTTAGGGAGAGTCTCCTATTAAGCTTCTAGGGAAGAAATTTGCTGCTGTTTCTTTTTCTTTTTAATTGAAGATAGTTGATTTATAACATTATATTAGTTTCAGGTGTACAGCTTAGTGATTCAGTAATTCTGCAGATTATTCTCCTTTATCAGTTATTACAAATAGTGGTTTATAATTCCCTGTGCTATGGCTTCCCAGGTGGCGCTGCTGCTGCTAAGTTGCTTCAGTCCTGTCGGACTCTGTGCGACCCCATAGACAGCAGCCCACCAGGCTCCCCTTCCCTGGGATTCTCCAGGCAAGAACACTGGAGTGGGTTGCCATTTCCTTCTCCAATGCATGAAAGTGAAAAGTGAAAGTGAAGTCGCTCAGTCGTGTCTGACTCAGCGACCCCATGGACTGCAGCCCACCAGGCTCCTCCGTCCATGGGATTTTCCAGGCAAGAGTACTGGAGTGGGGTGCCATTGCCTTCTCCGCCCAGGTGTCGCTAGTGGTAAAGAACCCACCTACCCATGCAAGAGACATAAGAGGTGGGAGGTTGATTCCTGGGTCGGGAGATCCCCTGGAGAGGGCATGGCAACTCACTTTAGTATTCTTGCCTGGAGAATCCGACGGACAGAGGAGTCTGGCAGGCTCAGGTCCATAGGGTCACAAAGAGTCGGACTCGACTGAAGCAACTTAGCACACACGGATGTAGCATATTCTTGTTGCTTATCTATTTTACACATAGGAGTTTGTATCTGTTAATCCTATACCCCTAATTTGTCCTTCCCCTCTTCCCTTTCCTCTTTGGTAACCACAAGTTTATTTTCTGTATCTATGAATTTGTTTCTATTTTGCATATACATTCATTTGTATTTTTTTTAAGATTCTGCATATAAGTGATATCACAGTATTTTCATTCTCTGACTTATTTCACTAAGCATAATATTCTCTAGGTCCATCCTCATTGCTACAAGTGGCAAATTTTCATTCTTTTTATAGATGAGGAATATCCCATTCTATGTGTTTATATATGTACACAAATACATATATACAAGATATGGTATGTATGTGTATGTATGCATATATACACACACACACACTATATGTATGTGTATGGAAACAATTCTATACTATTGGTGGAAATGTAAATTGGCGTAGCCATTATGGAAAACATATATATCTGTGCACATACACAGACACACGCATACACCACTTCTTAATCCAGCCTGAACACTGAGGAGCAGGGATCTTTTCAAACCAGTGTTTTAGGTTTTTTTTGCAGATAAACACTCAGGAGTGGAATTGCTGGATCATATGGTAGTTCTGTTTTTAGTTTTCTGAGAAATCTGCATGCTGTTTTCCATAGTGGCTGCACCAATTTACATTTGTACCAATAGTGTAGGAGGGTTCCCATTTTTCCACATCCTCTCCAACATTTGTTATTTGCAGTCATTTTAATGATAACCATTCGAACAGGTGTGAGGTGACATATTATTGTTGTTTTGAGTTGCACTTCTCTGATAATTAGTGACGTGCATCTTTTCACGTGTCTATTGACTATATGTCTTCTTTGGAAAAACATCTATTCAGGTCTTTACCTATTTTTTTTTTTTTTTGGATTGTGTTGTTTGTTTTTTGGCATTGAATTGTATGAGCTCCTGTTTATTTTGGATATTAACCCTTTGTCAGACACATCATTTGCAAATATTTTTTCCCATTCCATAGATTTTCTTTTCATTTCGTTTTTGGTTCCCTTTGCTATGCAAAACCTTTTTAAGTTTGATTGAGGTCCCATTTGTTTATTTCTTTTACCTTAGGAGGCCAGTTCAACAAAATATTGCTATGGTTTATGTCAAAGAGTATTCTGCCTGTATTCTCTTCTAGGAGTTTTATGGTTTCCATTTTAGGTCTTTGAACCATTTTAAGTTTTTTTGTATACGGTGTGAGGAAATGTTTTATGTATGGTTGTCCAATTTTCCCAAATCACTTGTTGAAGAGACTTTCCTTTCTCCATTGTATATTCTTGCCTTCTTTATCATAGATTAATTGACCATAGATGTGTGGGTTTGTTTCTGGGCTTTCTAGCCTGTTTCATTGATCTATGTGTCTGTTTTTGTGCCGATACCATGCTTTTTTCATTACTGTAGCTTTTTGGTATAGTCTGAAGTCTGGAAGGTATAACCTCCAGACTTTGTTCTTTTATCTTAAGATCGTTTTGGCAATTTGGGGCCTTTTGTGTTTCTGTATGGATTTTAAGATTATTTATTATAGTTCTGTGAAAAATGTCATAGGTATTTTGATAATTCAGTTCAGTTGCTCAGTCATGTCTGATTCTTTGTGACCCCATGGACTGAAGCTTGCCAGTTTTTTATTTTATAATAAAATAAACCCATGAGATCTTCCCTGTCCCTCACCAACTCTTGGAGCTTGCTCAAATTCATGTCCATCGAGTTGGTGATCCCATACAACCATCTCATTCTCTGTCGGCCCTTCTCCTCCTGTTTCAGTCTTTCCCAGCATCAGAGTCTTTTCCAGTGAATCAGTTCTTCAAATCAAGTAGCCAAAGTATTAGAGCTTCAGCTTCAGCATCAGTCCTTCCAATGAATATTCAGGATTGATTTCCTTTAGGATTGACTGGTTTGATCTCCTTGCTGTCCAAGGGACTCTCAAGAGTCTTCTCCAACACCACAGTTCAAAACCATCAATTATTCAGCACTCAGCTTTCTTTATGGTCCAACTCACACCCATACTGGAAAAGCCTAGCTTTGACTATACAGACCTTTGTCAGTAAAGTAGTGTCTCTGTTTTTTAATATGCTGTCTAGGTTTGTCATTTTGATAGAGTTTATAGTAAATCTATAGATTGCTTTGGGTAGTATGGCCATTTTAACATTAACTTTTCTAGTCCAAGAGGATGAGATATCTTTTGATTTCTTTGTATCATCTTCAGTTTCCTTCATCAGTGTTTTGTAGTTTTCAGAGTATAGGTCTTTTGCCTTCTTGGGTAAGTTTATTAGGAATTTGCTTTTTGATAAAGACAGACAGTGGCATAGCTTGACCTCTTTCTTGTCTTGAAGATGGTTGTCTAAGGATAAAGTATCTGGAGTGTGATATCCATTTTGTGACCCTGAGGAGATGACCAGGAGAATCTGAGAGATACCCACATAGCACCTTGAGATTTTAGAGCTACTGCACCAACCATAGACCTGCCTCCATTCACTTGCCTTTCTATGTGGTGTAATTAAATGTCCTTAACATCTGAGCCACTGTCAGATAGAGCTAATGGTATGGTTGGAAATTTAATAAAACTACTGAAAGTAATTGTTGAAAGAAAACATATATACATGGATTAGGAATAGGAGTTAAATTATAATAATCTAGATTTAAAGGCCCAGATTATTGTTATAGAAACTGGGAGGACAGGATGGCTTAGAAGGAAAGTAAAAATGTGCTTATTTTGTTATTGTTAATCAAAGAGAATTAACAACTACTATAAAATTATTTTCTTAGACATATAAATTCTTTAAAAAATTTAAAGATTACTAGTAGTAGAATTAAAATAGAATGTTTAACATCCAAATTTCTAGAGGAAAACCAGGAGCACAGAGAGAGGTACTGACTTAGAAGAAAAAGAGAACAATCGGATGGCAGAAGAAAAACAAATCTCTATATTCCAGTTTAAAGGGAATAGTTTTAATTATGCTTTTAAAATATAAACTTCAACTAGAGCTGAGAAACTCACCTATCAGTGATATAAAATAAAAAACTAAATACAAACCAAAAGAAAACTAGTGACATAGTAATGAGAAAACTAAAGTTTGTAGCAAAACAATGAATTCATATATAAACAAGATTATTTTGGTCAAAACTATTAGAAATGTAAGGGGAACTGCAAAGACAAATTGTCACCCTTTTGTGTGGGAGATTGTCACACTGATGGTCACCAACAACACATACTTCCTGATACCATGCTCTTGGGTTGTCCCGCCCACACGAAGTCCAGGTTTGAGCACGTGTCTTTCTTAGTTGAATGGAACTTTAGTTAACAGGAGGTTATGAGCAGAGACTTGAAACACCCTTGTACATTAGAGCTTGCTGTCTTAGAATCATTCCACCACCGAGGGCAGCCTACTGGAGAATGAGAGGCCACATGGAGCAGAAACAAGCCATAAGTCCTAACACAGTCCCTATCTGATCCACCTGTTGAATTCAGCTGTAAGAGTGAGCCTAGCCAACTCAGAATCCTAAGAAATAGTTACATGTCATAGTTTAGAAACACTAAATTTTGGGATGGTTTGCTATGCAACAGTAGATAAGGAATATCCTTTTAAAATTGGAGCATCTCTGTCTGTGGCACCTCAAAAGTAAAAGAAACCTAGCAGGCTTACAATGAATTTGGATAATCTATGTAATATAATTAGATGATTAGATTAATTAGCTTGATTAATATTAATTTAATGAAATTAATATCTTGATATAATTAATTTAATTTACACAAATCAAGATTTTTTATTCTACAAGTCTACACTCCTTTAAAAAATTCTTAGAAGGTTTTTAAGAAATTGACATAATGCTGATTTTCAAGTGAAACATTAATAAACTCCATGAAGAAAAGACTGTTTAGGCTACAGTCATTAAATATAATTCAATTAAATTAGAACTTAATGACAAAGAAC
>SJYC01146747.1:0-25514 GCA_006408675.1 Madoqua kirkii | reverse complement strand
GTATGGTATGGGGAGGGAGGAGGGAGGGAGGGAGGTTCAGGATGGGGAACACGTGTATACCCTTGGCGGATTCATGTCAATGTATGGCAAAACCAGTACGATATTGTAAAGTAATTAGCCTCCAATTAAAATAAATAACATTTTACTAAAAAATAAAAAAAGAGAGAGATGTGAGTTTGATCCCTGGGTCGAGAAGATCCCCTTGGAGGAGGGCACTCCAGTATTCTTGCCTGGAGATTCCCCATGGACAGAGAAGCTCGGGGAGCTACAATCCATAAGGTCACACAGAGTTGGACATGACTGAAGCAACTTAGCATGCACACATGAATAAATATAGAATATGTTGATATATGCTATATATATATTTATTTACAAACATAAATTCCCCTTTAACCAGCTTATAAAATAATAAAAATATGTTTCCTGGTAAACTTGAAGCCGCTGTTTAAAATCTGAGGATAGTTTTATCTTCAAACATCACCTGAGCATTGTAGTCAAATGGGAAGCATCAGTTCAATTCAGTTCAATTCCTCAGTTGTGTCCAACTCTTTGTAACCCCATAAAACTCATAATTTCCACTTCCTGTGATCAAGGCTGACCCAGCAATGCTGGGTGTAGAGCTCTTGCTAAAGAGGAGAATCTGAAAACTTCACACCAGGAGACAGAGCTAGAGCTTCTTAAAAGCTTCCTAGGTTTGTGTACATCTCTAGATATCTTTGGTGACAAGTCTGATGTTGGAAACCCTAGGATGTCATAGGGGTTTGGTTTTTCAAAGTGGGCTGTGTTGTCATGGAGAGGATGTGGTAAGTCTATAAATTATAGTAAGGTGCCCCAAGCAGAAGGCCACCTTTCCTCTCTTCTTTCTTCCTCTTCACCACTCATATCTTCCGAACATTGAATTCTGAGGTTAACTGGTTTCCCATCAGTTGACCCCCTCTCGGTAGCAGAACCTCACTCAGTGTGTCTTCTGCAAACCACAGAAGACCTACTTGTATTCCTCAAAGCTTTTTTTGTGCTTCACTCTTTTTACCTTCACTTATTCCTCCTCTGATGCTCTTCCTTTCTTTATGTAGATCTGAGTTTCTGACCTATAATATCTTCCTTCTCTCTAAAGAACTTCTTTCACATTTATTACAAGGCAGGTCTTTGGGAAAGAGGGATGGCCCTGAGGGGTGTATATGGGAGGGACTGTGTGCAGAAGAGGATGGGAAACTGTTTACACTTGGTTTGGAAGTCAGCTTCATGTTTGCTGTCCCGCATCTGCTAGGAGTTTAGGATCTTTCATTTCCTATTTTTCAAGTCTTTTAGAAGTCTCTTTATTTTTGAAAAAAAATTCCTCGAACAGCTGAGAGACAGAAAGGTAAGGTGGTTAGAGGCTGGTGAAACTTTAGATTCATATGGAAACCCTAGAGGAATTTCAAACCTTTTCCTGAGCTTTATTTTCATTTTCTGGAACATTTCCTCAACGTTTACCTCCACTACACCCTAGAAATAGTCATTTTAAACTAGGGGAGGGATTGAAGCACTTTCTGAGAAATAGATTGGGTAATGGTAGTTTTTGGTAAATCTTTCAACAAGTAAGGAGGGTAAGAGAACTTACATGTCTTGATTTAGTTTAAATGTAATGGCTGCAGGCTTATTTATTAGAAATAGTCATTTTAAACTAGGGGAGGGATTGAAGCACTTTCTGAGAAATAGATTGGGTAATGGTAGTTTTTGGTAAATCTTTCAACAAGTAAGGAGGGTAAGAGAACTTACATGTCTTGATTTAGTTTAAATGTAATGGCTGCAGGCTTATTTATGGAAGAAGGATTTAAAAACATAACCAAAAGACATGTGTGGTGGGCTAAAGTGGGTGGCTGATTAAAGGATTAGCTTGATGATATTAATATGGAAGTTGGTAGTGGAGTGGGGGAAATGATGGAATTAATTTAAAACGTATGGCAAGTGTAGTGTACCACAGATGGATTTTCACAGTTTGAGACTTCTGGTCCTGGTTAGAGTCAACATGAAAATAATTCCTCAGGATGTAGTCCTTCCTTCTGAAGCTCCATGTTTGTTGTGCATTCAGCAAACAGGATGCAAGTATCACCCCCTGAAAATTGTGGGGATGCCATGACCCACACAAGTGGTTGCATCTTTATACAGCTCTCTTGCTTCCACTGCATCCCACCACGCCCTGGACATTGACTTGGGAGGGCTTTCACTGGCCTCCAATCACTGCAGAAAGGGCTTTTGCCTAAGATACCCAGCCTCCGGTACAATTCAGTGCAATCTAGGGCTGACATTATTCTTGATCATCCTCACTTATCACAATGAGGTGAGCAAGAGGAGGGGCCTCTTTTTAAAAAAAATTAAAAAGCAATCTATCTACAGTATTCAAAGGTGGATCATAGATTCCCTCCTCTCCCAGGCATAGATGATTCCTGGCAGACTGAACTTGTGAGTGTGCACACTAAGTCGCTTCAGTCAGGTCCAACTCCTTGAGACCCTATGGACTATAGCCCGCCAGGCTCCTCTGTCCATGGGATTCTCCAGGCAAAAATACTGGAGTGGGTTTCTATGCCCTTCTTCAGGGGATCTTCCCCATCCAGGGGTCGAACTTGCATCTCTTATGTCTGCTGCATTGGCAGATGGGCTCTTTACCACTAGCGCCACCTGGGAAGACCCCGATAGACGGAACTGCTGCTGCTGCTGCTGCTGCTGCCGCCGCTGCTGCTAAGTCGCTTCAATCATGTCCGACTCTGTGTGACCCCATAGACGGCAGCCCACCAGGCTCCCCCGTCCCTGGGATTCTCCCGGCAAGAACACTGGAGTAGGTTGCCATTTCCTTCTCCAATGCGTGAAAGTGAAGTCGCTCAGTCGTGTCCGACTCATAGCGACCCCATGGACTGCAGCCTACCAGGTTCCTCCGTCCATGGGATTTTCCAGGCAAGAGTACTGGAGTGGGGTGCCATTAGTCACATCAAATGTTCATTCAAGAGCACATTGGCTAGCTTATTCAAAAGATGCTTGCAAAATATATGGAATCTAGAAAAATAGTACTGATGAATCTATCTGCAGGGCAGATTCACAGAGGGAGAGAATGGACTTCTGGACATAGCCAGGGAAGAAGAGGGTGGGAGAATTGAAAGAATTGAAAGCATTGACAAGTATACATATATAAAATAGCTAACTAGGAAGCTGCTGTATAACACAGGGAACTCAGCTCTGTGCTCTGTGATGACCTAGAGGGGTGGGATGGGGGCAGTGGGAGGGAGTCTCAAGAAGGAGGGGATATATGTGTACTCACAGCTGATTCACGGTGTGCAGCAGAAACTAACACAACTCTGTAAAGCAATTATCTCCCAATTAAAAGTTTAAAAAAACATTTGACGAGAGAATCGGCAGCACAGAGACTCAAGATTGGGACACAAAAAGAGGAAAGAAGAGAGAACAATGTCTAGACACAAAGACTATTTTAGTCTCTCTCTCTCTCTTTATATATATATATAAGTGGCACAATTTATGATAAAATTACATGTAAAAAAAAAATAAAAGACGCTTGCAAGTGTGTTGGTGGAGACTGGCCAAGCACACAAGCACCCAGCCCAATGAGGGTGTGTTAATCTCTTTGACCTTCAGCCCTCTATAGCTTCCAAACCTGGGTTATCCTGGATTCTTTAAAACTGGGCCCAAAGGAACAGAGAATAGTGTTTTAAATATTAAAAAAAAAAAAAGTATGGGGGCAATGGTAGCCTCAGAAATGGTCAAGAGACTCACCTTAGCTGTAGGCCCCTGTATAAAACAGAGGAAAGGGATTTTGACCATTACAGAGACCCCCAGAGTAAAAAGAATGCTGTATCTGCAGGCACTCTCTGGTCCTGGCTTCAAGCACAGGGCTGAACCAGGGACTCTGCTGTGTGCCTGGTGATTATTTCCACTCTGGGGTTCAGGGATTCCACTGTTGTGGTGGGGAGATCCCTTTTACCAGCTGAGGCTGTGATTGTTCATCCAGAAGCCAGATGGTCTTTGCGGCATTTCTAATTCACCCGGAAGGGGATATCTGTGTGTTGCCCTGAGATTTGCTGATGAAAGCGGCCAGAGGAGCACAAAGTCTCCCCGAAGATCTAAATAACAGGAACTCGGCAACCCACAGACTGCAATTGTGCCTCCACAATAACAGTAATTACTGCAAGATTGATAATTTCATTTTCAATTTCCTATTGCCACTTTTGTCTTGGGCAGCTCAGAAGCCCAACAGAAAGAACTTGAGCCACTTTTGGGATGTGACCGTATAGTAGTATTTTCATGTTTGTCTGTTTTAGCATCTATTGGTTTTTTTAAATTGCAAAAATACCTGTTGCCTGTAAGAAATTGAGAAAAGGCAGAAAGTAAATTGAGACTCCAACACTTATTGGATCACCACTAATGACACATATATCATTTTATCTATCATTTTTTAAAAATAAAAATGTAGTATGTGTTTAGTAAACTGATTTCTAATTTAACAGTATTTTTTTTCAGTCTTTCCAAGTCTAAAATAAATTTAATTAATCAGTTTAATACCGTGATTTTTAATAGTAGGATTGTATTGTACAAATACAATATATTAAACATTAATATATTTAAATACAAATATATATAAATATATTTAATCCATTCTCTATTGTAGATTTAAATTATTTCTAATTAGTTTTGTTATTGACAAGGAATTTTTTAGGTCAAAGCCTTTGTTTTGAGGCCACAGTGCTTATTTTTAATAAATGCTCTGGACATGGACACTACCTGTAGAATTTCTGGTTCAAAAATACGTGAACATAATTCAGGTTTTTTATATTTATTTTCAAATTATCTTTCAAAGAATTTGTGTCTGGTTATACTCAAACCTGGATTTCCCAGATAGCTCAGTGGTAAAGAATCCACCTGCAAGGCAGGAGCCATAGGTTTGATCCCTGGGTGGGGAAGATCCTCTGGCAGAGGGCATGCAACCCACTTCAGTATTTTTGCCTAGAAAATCCCATGGACAGAGGAGCCTGTGGGGCTGCAGTCCGTGGGGTTGCAAAGAGTCAGATGCAACTTGAGCACGCGCACATGCTCAAACCAGCAGAGTATAAGAACTCATTTCCCCATATGTTCTTTAATTCTAAGTATTATTATCATTAGTAAATATTTGTCAAATAGGCAGTTATACAATGGTATCTCATTCTTTAAAATTTGCATTTTCCTGGTCATTATTAACTGTGACCATCAACATAGCATTTGTTTGTATTTCTTCTTTTGTGAATTGCCTGCTTATTTCCTCCGTTCATTTTTCTGTATGACCATTCATCTTTATCTTATTGATCTACAAAAGCATAATCTGTGCCATAAATATCAACCCTTCACTTTCCTTACAAGTTGGAAATATTCCATCCCCCATTATCGTTTGCTTGTTAATCTTATTAAAGACCTGTTTTGATATACAGATTTTAAAAATATTGTCAGTTCCTTTATGATTTGTGTCTTTGGTATCATTCTTAGAAAGCACTTCTCCATCAAAATATATATATATGTATGTATATACATAACTCTTTTTCCTTGAGGGTTTTTATAATTTCTCTTTTTACACTCACATCTTTAATCTATCTGGTAGTGATGTTAATTTATTGTGTGAAGTAGAAACTTTATTTTTTTCCTCAAATTGTTAGTCATTTGGCCAATTATTGAAGATTTTTATCTTCTATTTAATTGGTTTGAATTGTCACCGATGTCATATGTTAAAATTTTATGTATATTTTTATCTGCTCCTGGACTTTGCAACTTTTTTTAATCAACCTATCAGTCTTAGCTGTTGCTGACCCCAACTGGTTTTATTTTTTTTATCTCAACTGGTGTTATTTTTTGTAATATATATTGCTTTGTTGTACATTGTATTAAGTGAAAGTGAAAGTCACTCAGTCATGTCCAACTCTTTGGGGACATGTATAGTCCATGGAATTCTCCAGGCAAGAATACTAGAGAGGGTAACCTTTCCCTTCTCAAGGGGATCTTCCCAACCCAGGAATCAAACCCAGACCTCCCGCATTGCGGGCAGATTCTTTACCAGCTGAGCCACAAGGGAAGTCCAAGAATACTAGAGTGGGTAGCCGATTCCTTTTCCAGAGGATCTTTCCAACCCAGGAATTGAACCAGAGACTCTCACAGTGCAGGCGGATTCTTTACCAACTGAACTATCAGGGAAGTCCTGGATTGTGTAGTTGGGGAAATTGCTGCGTATTTCATTTGAAGTTTATACTTGGATATTTTACAATTTCTGTAACTACAGTCATTGGGAACCTTCTTCCATGAGATGTTTTGAAGTAGTTATTTCTGATCTATGGTAAAACCCTTGATTTTTAATAAATGTTTTAGGACATCACAGCTAACTACTCTCTTATAGTTCCAATATTCTTTCATGTTGTTGTTGGTAGTTCAGTCTCTAAGTCATGTCCAACTCTGCAACCCCATGAACTGTAGCATGCCAGGCTTCCCTGTCCTTCACTGTCTCCCGGAGTTTGCTCAAACTCATAGAAAGCAGAAAAATAATTTATTCCAAAAGATGACAGATCAATCCTGAAGACAGAGTTTGGTGTGATTCCACCACATCAGGACAGATTTTCCCTCTGGACGTATTCTCTTTCTGATTGTCCCACTAGAGTCTGGAATAAAGCCTTATCTGAACACTATGTGGTATATTTAAATATATATATGGTTTGAAAATTCACTCATATTTTATTTAGACAATTTCCCCTTGTGTTGATAAAAGAAGTCTGTAATTTTTATTGTCATTTATGCCTACAGGGATATTTTAGATTTTCTTTTATAAATTGAGTTTTATTGATAAATCAGAACTCTGTTTACTGTTTTGTATTTTCTGTGGCAATTTTTTTTAAACTTCAAAAAATTTTTTTCCGAAAGGCTTGAAATAATTCCCTAGTACATTGTTTGAATCTGTCCTTTCAGAATGTTACATCTCAAGTCACTGGCAAATGTCCCTCATCAATGAAACATCTCCAGCCTTATATTTCACATCCCCAGGTCTAAAATCTTCAGGGCTCAATCCCAAATGTGCTCCTTAGGAGTCAGATCCTGCAATTCTGGGAGCCAAAAGAAAATTCCTATTTGCAGGCTTGTCTGAAGCAGGGATGAGAGTTGATATTACAAGGTACCTGCCTCAAGGGAAGTCTTTGCAGGGTTTTCAGGCAAGAGGAGACTGCTCTCCTTGCTAATGGAGAGAAAACTGTCCTCCCACTACAGACAATTCAATGGAACCTAGGGATTCAAGATGATTAGGGTCATACATACAAATGTCCCCATCCCAGTTCTCCCCGATTGACCTTTTTTGTACCAGGGTCCTGACTCTAACATGGGGCATCTATTGTGGTAATAAGTTGTCTCTTTCTCTATTTTGCTACCTTTATAATTAAGATCCTGGACCTGATTTTTGACATGGTCTGCCCTATAGCTGGTTTCCCTGGTAGCTCAGCTGGTAAAGAATCTGCCTGCAATGCAGGAGACCCTGGTTTGATTCCTGGGGCAGGAAGATCCTCTGGAGAAAGTATAGACTACCCACTCCAGTATTCTTGGGCTTCCCTGTTGACTCAGTTGAAAAAGAATCTGCCTGCAATATGGGCTAGAAATGAGGTGTCTCAATAACTGCTTCCTTAGAAACGACCTGCCTTACACTGCATGCTTTGTGTATTGAGAGTTTCTCCTGATTCCATTGTCTCTCTTGATTCCATCATTTTCCTTTTTATGACTTTCAATGTAATTAACAAAAGTTAAACAAAGAATTAACAACAACAAAAAGAACCAACCTCCCCCAACAAAAACAAACAAACAAAAAAACCCAGTTCTCCTGGAACTAACAAGTGATTATATCAAGGTTATGGAACCCAAAGTATACAAAAGTCAATCACTTCCCTATATACCAGAAATAAATATGTGGAATTTGAAACAAAGAGCACAATACCACTTACATTAGGACCCCCAAATGGAATATTTAGGTATAAATCTAAGAAAATAAGTACATAGTCTATATGAGGAAAACTAATGAGTAAAATTGAAGAATTTAATAAATAGATACTGCATGTTCATGAATAGGAAGACTCGATGTTGTCAAGATGTCAGTTCTTCACAGCTTTGTCTAGAGATTCAATGCAGTCCCAATCAAAATCCCAGCAAGTTATTTTATACAAACTAATTCTAAAGTTTATGTGGAGAGTCAAAAGACCCAGAATAGCCAGTACAATATTAAAGAAGAACAAAGTTGAGAACAAACACCATCTGACATTAAGAATTACTATAAAGTCATAGTAAACAAGACAGGTGTTACTGGCCAAAAAAAGGGGCAAATATATCAATCAAACAGAATAGAGAGTCCAGAAATAAGCCCACTGATCTTTGACAAAGGAACAAAGGCAATACAAAGATAGTCTTTCAAAAAACAGTGCTTGGAACAACTAGACATTCATGTAAGAAAAAACAATCCTGCACCCAGAATTACATCTTTCACAAATATTAACTCAAAATGGACCACAGACCTAAATGCAAAATGCAAAGTTTGAAACTCCTAGAAGATAACATAGGAGAAAACCTGGTTGACCTTGGGTTTGGTGATGAATTTTTGGATACAACATTAAAGCTATAATCCGTGAAATAAATTCTTAATAAGCTGGGTTTCATTAAAATTAAGTTTCTGCTCAGCAAAAGACAATGTCAAGAAACTGAGAAGATGAGCCACGGACTGAGAGAAAATATTTGCGAAGACCCACCTGAGAAGGGACCGCTATCTGAAGTGTAGGCATCTTTCATATGCTTATTTGCCATCTGTATATATCTTCTTTGGTGAAGTGTTTGTTAAGATCTTTAGTTCATTTTTTAATTGGGTCATTTGTTTCGTCATTGTTGAGTGTTAAGGATTCTTATACTTCAAATAGTGGTCCCTTATCAGGTGTTTTTCAGTGAATTAATTTCTGCTTTCATTAATTAGTACCTTTTAACAGGTCTACTTTACATTTATTTTACATTAAAAATTTTTCCTTCTTAGTCTAAACTATGTCAGTTACAAAAACAGAATATAATGAGGGCTGGATGAGGGAAGAGGGAAATGGGGAGATGTTGGTCAAAGGGTAAAAGTGTTAGTTATGTAAGATGAAGCTATGGAGACCTAACACACAGCATGGTGACTATAGTTAATAATACTGTATTGTATGTGGTATATTTGATATATTGTATAATACTGTATTGTATACTTGTATACTTGATAGTTGCTAAAAAGGTAGATCATAAATGTTCTCAACACACATACACACAAAAGGAAAAGAAAAACTGGGAACTATGTGAGGTGATAGATATGTTAACTAGCTTGATTGTGGCAATCATTTCACAGTGTATATCAAAATATCAAGTTTTACACCTTAAATATGTATAATTACTATTTGTTAATTATACTTCAATAAAGCTGCGGGGGGGTTGTGTGCAGAATATACAGACAATGAAGGCTGTTGGATAGAGACAAGCAAATAAAGAGATGAACACCTTAAAATACAAGGTTAAGAAAAAACCAAACAGCAAAAACTTTTCTTCTTGAAATAAATGCTTAGCTCACATAGTTTCATTATTCCTTTTAAAAATAATATAACAGCAACAGCATTTTAGAATATGGTTTCTTTTCTGAGTATAGCTTTGTCACATGCCAGAAGTTTTGAAACCTGGTATTATTATTACTGTTATTTTCAAAACTATTTAATTATATGTTTTATTTCCTTTGTTACCCAAGAGTTATTTACAAGAATATTGCTTAACTTCCTGGTGTTTGATATTTTCCTTACTAATTCTTTGTTTTGCTGGATTATGGTAAAGAGAGTTTAAATCTAAGAATTTATGGAAATCTCTTTTATGACCTAATGTATAACCTCATAACCAGTGGCTATTTTCAAGGTATATGAATCAGGTGTTTGTGGACTATAAATGCCAAAAAGCTTATTGATTATATTATTTGATTCCTTTATTTATGTGTCCACTTGATTCATCAAAGTGAATAAGGAAATGATAGTCCTAACAATTTCTTCTTGATTTCTAAGTTTTCATTTTTAATATTTAGACACTATTTTACGTAGAACATAAACATTCATGAGTTTTATATCATTTTGTGATTTATATCTTGTATTGTTATAATAGTCTACATAACTCTTTTCTTTAATTCTTCTTTGATATTAATATCACCATCTATATTTTAATTTTGGCTTTGTTTTCATCAGTGTTAAGAATTAATGTTGTTGTGAATGAAGTAATTCACAACATTAATGTACTAACTATGTCTTTGTCATCTTTCAAAAGAAGAACTTTATGGGTCACTTAATTTTAGACTTGCCTTTTGTCAACAACATGTATTACTCAGATTTCTGTGGAGAAAATAGAAACCACCTTATGTGTTTCAAGTGGAAAAGGACTTAATACAGGGACTTGGGTGCTTGTGGAGGCCTTCGGGGTGCTGGAGGAGTGGAGACTGGGGGCCTCCACTGGACTACTGATTCCAAGTCACTGCAGGGAGATCAGGAAGCTATTGCTGCTGCTGTCAGGACAACCGTCTCTCGCCCCTCCGAGTTAGTGACCAGATGCTGGAACACGGCTCGCACCAGCTTAAAGCTGTTTCCCACTGCCTGACAGCAGGAGCATGGCCTCCCCCACCAGAGCAGCACAGCTATTCCAAGGGCATCTTATTGGCCCCCTGATTCGAGCCAGTGCCCTCATTTTGATGGTCTTCAAAAAAGGTAACTTAGACTGAAAACCTCTCCAAATGGGAAGTGAATGGAATGGAAGTTAGGAAAGCCAGTCTAAAAATCTGCCATACAGTAACAGAGTGCTGGATTTATCCTTTGGAATTATGAGAGAGCTTCTGTCTCAGATGAGGGGGTGTAGTAGCTCAGTCACATTTATTCTAACAAATACTATTGATCTAACTTCTTTACTCTTAGGCTGACTTGCATTTCTGCTCTTCTTTTCATACTTTTGAACATATGGATCAACTTTTATTTGCTTTTTACTAAACAGTAATTTTTAAGTCTTATATTCCACTTTATTCTACTACTGACTATCTTCAGATTAAAAATATTAACACATAAAGGAACATGTTTTGTTCATATACATATATTTAGGTTAAATATGTATTTATATACTCATACACACACACACATATATGGGGCTTTCCTGGTATTTCAGTTGGTAAAGAATCTGTCTGCAATGCAGGAGACCCGTTCAATTTCTGGGTAGGGAAGATCCCTTGGAGAAGGGATAGGCTACCCACTCCAGGATTCTTGGGCTTCCCGGGTGGCTCAGATGATAAAGAATCCACCTGCAATGTGGGAGACCTGCGTTTGATCTCTGGGTGGGGAAGATCCCCTGGAGGAGAGCACGGCAACTCACTCTAGTATTCTTGCCTGGAGAATCCCCACAGACGGAGGAGCCTGGCGGGCTGCAGCCCATGGGATTGCAAAGAGTCAGACATGACTGAGTGACTAAGCACAGTATATATACAGATATAGACTGCAAGATTAATCATAAATTAGTTTCTATTGATAAATGTTCTAGTCAGGGACTTTGTTGGCAAAAAGAGAAACCTTCTACTAAGTTTTAAGATTTTAGTGGAAGGCTATTTGGTAGATTATAGAACTGGTGGGAGGCCTGGACAGTAAGGCTGGGCAAATGGGCAGGGGGCTAGGAACCTAGAGCCAGGCCATACCCAATCTGTTTAGCATCCTGCTGCTGTCCCCACGGCCCAGGGCACAGGCCTCCTGACTAGGTTAAATCCTGGGCAGGGCTTCCTGTGAGCTGATTTTAGGCCACCCACCTAGGCTATCGAAGAAGAGTACTTGGCTTTTTTAACATCAGTGTAGAAAGGCTGGCCTTTGAACCTAGGAAGGTGTGCACCCCTTTGGGTGTGCACTAGTACTCCCCAAAATGACTGCACACACCCATGATTGTGAAATATGAGAGATGTAGTTTGTTTCCCTTCTTTCTTCTCTTTTATCTCTTTCATCTGATCAAGAAGACCTTATTGACTGTCTTCTATGATCAGAAGCTATTGTAGACACAACATATGGAAATCAAGAAACCAATTCCTGTCTCAAGGAATATATCATCTAGCACGGGAGAGTTAGGGGCTTAAAGGTATGTTTTAATGTCATGAGAGACAAGTAGGAACATGTATGTTCACAGAATGGGAATGCAGTGGAGGAGAAGGATGCTTAGTCCAGTCTGAGTTGGAGAGGACTAACTGATTTCAAAAGAGGAGCATTTCCAGGTTTCCATGGGGCAGAAAGACATGGAATCCAGAAACATAGGACATGGTGCACCAAAAATAGACACACTTTGCTGTGGCCAGGTGTGAAATGCAGGGTGGCTCTAGGGTATCCAGTCCAGAGAAGTGGACGGAGCACCTTGTGCTAAGGGAGGGAAACCCAAGGGAACACAGATCCTTGCCACCTCTTACACACTGGGGCCTGGTAACTCTCTGTCCCTGAGATATGATAAGTCTTTGAATTGTACGTTCAAAGCATGACAGTTCAAAAGTATGATAGAACTTCTAACCCAGCTGGAGCCTGGAGAAAGTGGTGGCCAAGGGATAGCAGGGCTGCTAGAAGGGCGCGCACAGGACAGTGCGCTTCTGCAAAATTGTGAGGGTTTCCCACAGTTCAGCAGACCCCAGAGAGGGTGGCTAGGTTTGGGCATCTTTCAGGTGAGGGGACTCCAGTAATATTTTCTGAGAGGGAGACCACCTGATTCAGGGAATTTGCATGAGGGAGGCCTTATAGGCCCCAGAGAGGACAGCATTTGGATGTCTGACCCACAGAGGCCACCAGAGGCCCATCAGCAGCTACTTTTCTAGTAGCAATATCCACAGAGGGGCCACAAGAGAGACCTCTCCTCTTGAGTGGTCTGGCCACTCAAATGGCTGTTCTCTTGCTCTCTTACATCCCCTACTCTACCAGTGCCTGCTTTACCTACACCCTACTCACAGGAATGACCTTTCTGCACCCTTGCCCCAGGCTGAGCTACTGATAGTTCTTATCAAAGAGGTCGTGAAGGGCATGCCCCTCTTTCAGTTTCTCTGATAACCCATGACCAACCTGACATCATATAACTGACTCCTCATATAACTGGCAATCTTTCCATTCCTCTGGGAGCAAAGACTGCCCCCATGTCCTGCCTCCTGCACACATAGGATGTCACTCCAGGACCTGACTTCAAATACGCAAGCTCCCCCATCCATTAAACCATCGGTGACTCTGTTGCTGACTCTGGGCTCTTTCTTCTGTCCTAAAGCTGGGCACGCACAGGACATGTAGGCCTGTGGAGGGCAGTTCAACACCCACCCCCACCCAAGCCTGCCCTCATCTCCAAGCTGCTGTAGCCACAACTGTAGTCTGTCCTGGAGTTTTTGGTACTGGAGTGAGACTGTTTCAGTCATGAAAAGTGATAAAGAGTTCTGGAGTCTTAACAAGCTGTCAACAGGGGAGCTGCTAGCCAGTGGGGAGGTATAGAGAACACAGTTGGAGAGCAGTTACTGAAAAAAAATAAAAACACCCCATGCCTGTACCCCGGTGAGCTGAGCCTTATCAGTAAACGTGTCTGGTCTGCGGTTGCCGGTGCCTAATGAGTGCTGATGAGAGAGCTGGTTACTCAACACTGACACTGTGTACACGCTCAGTCGCTCAGTAGTCTGACCCATTGTGACCCCACGGACTGCAGCCCACCCAGCTCTTCTGTCCATGGGACTATCCAGGCAAGAAACCGCAGTGGGTTGCCACTTCCTTTTCCACAGGATCTTCCCAACGCAAGGCTCGAACGTTCGTTTCCTGCAAATGGATTCTTTCCCGTTGAACCACCTGGGACAGGCAGTGTTTCCTAAAAATCTCCCAAGAATCTCTTTCCCCTCGCAGCGGCTGCTCAAAACTCCCCATCCTCTTTCTCCACCCCCTAAATCTTTTTCCTCCCTGTGTTTTCTCATGCAAACCAATCTACCTCTGCCATCGGCTCGTCCCCACCCACCAAACCTGTCCTGTGGGGACCTGACCTCCGTCGGCTGAGTCACACCTGCATCAGCGCTGGGCTGACGCCAGGCCCTCATCCCGCTTCCGGCCCCGCGGTGAGCTCCAGTCAGGTTCCCGGAGGGGAGCCGCTTTCTCTTCCGCCTTCTGAATTAGATTCCCCAGCAACAAGTAATCAGGCTTCCTGGGGGAAACTAGAGTTTGCTCGGGAACGTGACCATTAATTGTCGCTCGGTTATCTGAGCCCGCTGTTCCTGCCTTTGCAAACAGCGCCGGGCCGTGCCCTGGAATGAACTGGGGCCCCGAGGTCCTGACCGCAGACCCTGCTCCCGTCCCTCTTCCCTTTGACACACAGCGGTGAACTCTGAATTCCAGCACGTCTCCGCTCTGCTGTAGAGCCTTTCTAGGGCGGCAGGCATTCGGCCAGAGCCCGTCTCTGCGGCTTTGTGCCCACAGGTAATTATTAGGGCATGGCCCCACACACCCTCTTAACCTCCTTGACTTCCAGTCTCGGGGGTCCGCCACCCCTGCGGCGTTTGGAGGCTTGTCTAACCACGGCATGGTGGTGTGAGGTACAGTAGGGGGTCTGCTGGATGGCTGGTCCTTCCGTGACCCTCTGCTCTCCAGCGGCCAGACCTGGATTCTGAACATGTCCGGTCATGTCTGCCACTGACCTCTTCATCCATAAAGGAGTCTAGTATCTGTGCATTTATATACAATACTGAACAAATGCTAATTCCTAGCCAGTACTTGCTGAGACTTTGACTCTCAGCCTGCTGCCATAAAGTCAGAGAAGTGTGGTTCTCCATTTTACAGATCTGGGTCCTAAAAGTCCATGCCCCCATGCCCTAATTTTGATGGTAGAATAGCCCCCATTTCCTTCTTTTTGAAGGAGACTTTCTAAGGATGGTGCCATTCCTATCAGACCAACCTCTGCTCCCTGGTACCATGAGCATAACAACTGGATGATCATCATGAAAGCTCATTCTAGGCACAGTTCTAGAGAAGTAATTTACCTAAAAGTCCAAGGCCCACACAAACCATCCAACATGACTGAAATGTTTCTTTGCAGATCATTGCCATGGTATTACACTCAAGTAAATACAGATCCTACCTTTAAAAAAATTGACAAGTAATGTAGGTCTTTGCTGAAGTATTCTTCTAGACCCAGAGGATAGGGTTACACAGGACAAAACTATCTCCTAAAATCCCTAAACTATGATTTCTCATCATTTCTTATGGGAAGTGCTCTAAATCGGGATGTCTCCTGTTTTTCCTCCTTTCTTTGCCTCTCTATCCCTTTCTTTCTCTCTGCTTTTCTCTGTCTCTCCCTCTGATCTGTATGATTACATCTCCTTAGCATTTCATCACATCCAGCTGGTCTGGTCAACAAAGCCAAATCATCTTCCCCCGAGACTCCTCACAAGGAGCACAAGGGATACACTTTTTTTCTGCAGTTATTTTTCAATTCAATTTTTTATTTTGAGATAAATGTAGATACATGTGCAGTTATAAGAAATAATGCAGAAAGATCCCCTGTACCTTTACCTAGTGTTTTCAGTGGTTACTCTTTCTAAGCCGTGTAGCACAATTTTACAGTCATGATATTGTCATCGATAGAGTCAGGATACAGAACATTTCCATCACCACAAGGAGCCCTCGTGTTCCCCTTTCATAACCACACCTACTTCCTCCCCAGTCCTCTCATTAGCTCCTGGCAGCCACTAATCTGTTCATTTTTGTCATTGTGACATTTCAAGGCTGTTGTGTAAATGGAATCACATAGTTTGTAACTCGGGGGATTGGTTTTTTTCACTTAGCAAAATTCTTCAGAGATTCATCCATGTGCATGTGTCTGTATTAATAATTCCCTTTTATTGTTGAATACTTATTTTTGCCCACTTGAGCTGCTGTAACAAAATATCGTAGACTGTAAAAAACAGAAATTTATTTCTGTGGAAGTGGGAAGTCCAAGGTCAAGTTGCTAGCATGGTCATGCTCTCACAAGGGCCCGCTTTCTGGTTCCTAGCCAGTGCTTTCTTGCTCTGTCCTCACATGATGAAAGGGGTTAGGGGTCCCTCTGGAGCCTCCTTTACAAGGCACTAGTCTCACTCATAAGGGTTCTATCCTCATGACACACACACCTCCCAAAGGCTCTGCCTTTAGTAGTACCATCATCTTTAGGGGTTAAGATTTCAACACATGAAATTGTGGAGCATGGCACATTTAGATCACAGTACTAGTGCTCCCTGGAAAGGATTTATCACAGTTTGCTTAACCATTCACCCTTTGAAAGACATCTGGGTTAATTCCAGTTTTTGCCTATTAGAATAAAACTGCTATAAATATTTGGAGCCAAGATTTTGTGTGAACCTAAGTCATCATTTCTCTGGGATAAATACCCAGGAGTGCAATTCCTGGAGCATACAGTATTTGCAGGTTAATTTTTAAAGAAATTGCCAAACATTTTTCCAGAGTGGCTGGACCATTTTCTATTCTCATCAGCAATACATCCATTTTTTCTACATCCTCACCACATTTTATGGTGTCATTATTTTTTGTTTTAACAATTCTGATAAGTATGTAGTGATATCTCGTGGTTTTAATTTGAGTTTCCTGAGGGCTAATGACATTGAACAACTTTTTATGTGCTTATTTATCATCTGTGCATCTCCTTCAGTGGAACATTTCTTCATGTCTTTTGTTCATTTCTAATTAGATTAATTTTTTTACTCCTGAGTTTTAAGAGTTCTTTATCTAGTCTAGGTACAAGTCTTTTGTCACATAAGTGGTTTTAAAATATTTCCTCCTTCCCTTATTTCTCATCCATTTAATTTTGCTCTATGAAAATAAATTTGATGTCATATTTATCAATTTTTCCTTTTATCAATTGTGCTTTTGGGACCAAGTCTAAGAACTCTTTCCTTTGGTCTAGATCTCAAAGATTTTCTTCTGTGTTTTTCTTTCCTAAGTTTTACAGTTTTGCATTTTATGTATAAGTCCATAATCCAGTTTTGAGTTAATTTTGTATAACATGTAAGACCTAGGTACGGATTTTTTTTTTTTTTGCTTTGCTTTTTATATCAGATTGTTCCAGCATTTGTTAAAACGGCTATCTTTCTTCTGTTAAATTGCCTTTTCATCTTTGTCAAAAATAACTGGGCAAATTTGTAAGGGTCTGTTTCTGTGTCCTCTGTTCATTGATCTATGTGTGTATCCCTTCATCAATTCTAACTCTATCTTGAACCTTGAGTACCTCTTAAACAAAAGTGGAGAGACATTCTTGCCCTGTTCCCAATCTTAGGAGAAAGCATTAGGCCTTTCCCCATTAAGTAATGTTTGCTAGAGGTTTTTGTAGATACTCTTTGTCACATCCGTATTCTTCTCCATTCCTCCTCTACTCCTATTTTTCTGAGAATTTTTATCAAGAATGGGTACTGAATTTTGTCAAAATTTCAGTTGGTGCAGGTATAATCATGTGATTTTTCTTCTTTAGCTTCAGTAATTTGATGGATTATATCGACTGATTTAAGATTTCAGTGAGTCTTGCTTGCAACCCTGGAATAAATTCCACTTGGTTATAATTCTTTACAGGGATTGCTGAATTTAATTGTGTTAAGAACTTTTGCACCTACATTTTTGAGGGATACTGGTCTGTATTTTTCTTGTTTTATACTGTCTTTGGTTTTGGTATCAGAGTAATATTAGCTTCATGAGATGAACTGGGAAATGTTTCCTTCTTTTTTGTTTTCTGAAAGACATTATATAAAATGGTGTTAAATCTTAAATGGTAAATTTCTCTAGTGAAATCATCTGGACTTGGAGACCTTTTTGGGGGGAGTTTAAAAAGTACAGATTCAATTTTCTTAATGGTTATAAGACTCTTCAAATCTATCTTTTTATTGGTAAGTTGTGATAGTTCATGTTTTTCAAGGGATGGTCCATCTTACCTAACTTGTCAGATTCGTGCATGTAGAGTTATTTGTAGTATATCCTTATTGTTTATGTCTGCAGAGTCTGTAGTGATATTTCTGCTTCACACCTGATATTAGTAGTTTGTGTCTTCTCTCTTTTATTTGTCATTCTTGCTAGAAGTTTGCTGGTATTATTGATCTTTTCAAAGAACCAGCTCTTTGTTTCATTAATTTGATTGTTTTTCTGTTTTCAAGCTTCTTTCTTTCTCTTTGCTTGCCACAGGGGGAGTAAACAAAGTCCAGACACCTGGTCTTCTGAGTGTGGAGACATGGAGGTAAGGATGAAGGAAAAGTGAACGCAGATGGGAGACAAGAAAGGAAATACACAGTTGGCAGGCACCAGCCAGATTATCTTGATAGTGTGGGTACTAGGTCTTCTGCTGGTGTATTAGCTAGGAGGTTGGTTGAATAGGGAGCTTGGAGACAGTGCTGAGGACTTGGAAAAAGAGGTGTTTGACCATGATGAGGTAAGGGGTCATGAGCTGGACGTCAGGACTTAGCTCATGTTGGATGCATGGAACTGGTAATGGCAGCCACTACTAAGAACCACCGTGGTTTTCCAGCTGAACTGACAAGTCAGTCTCAGCCATATGGTAATTTGTGACATGTGGGCCAAGGCAGATATAAACTCTTGGCAAAAGAAAGAAAGAAGACATTTTAGTGATGATCTTTCAACATAGAGAAAAATGTTGATGTGGAGTTTGGTCTGTAAGATACTCATTTGCAAATACCACTGGCAGCAGGCCTGTATAGCTTGTGTTATGTAATTATTGTGAAAGAAAGAAAAGAATTCCATGAACTGCCTATATTTCAGTGTTTGGGCACAGAATCAACTGAGGTCAGGTAATAATAAGCAGTCTTGCTCCTAGCCTTATTCATCTAATCATCTCTTATTCTGCTGAGACAATGCTCCTCTTTATGCCACGTGGAGGCCTGGATGCTGTGATTGTAGGAACTCCTGCCAACTCAGCACTTGGCTTGGTGAACTGAGGGTTCTCAGGTCACGTCATCAGAGACGGCTAGTGCCATGGACACATCCACTGTCTTGCTCCCCACACGATGGCCATTGAAAATCCCAGGGTGGGGACTCCCTGCAGAACCCCTATTCAGTTCACGCGTAGCCCCAAGGAGGGCAGGACTGACGTCAGCCTGGGAGGTGAAGGGCCCAGACTCAGAGAAGGCACGCTGTGTTCCAGGATGTGACAGTTTCTATGGAGACAAGATATATGGCTTCTCTCTGCTGTAGCATGGCCGAGCTGCAGGAGCAGTGAAGATAAGTCTTCTGAGGAGTTCATGCATTGTTTAGGAGGTTGCCAAGGAAGGCTGTGATGGCAGAGGCAGAAGGGAAGCAAATTATATATTTTCAAGCTGAAGGCTCCATTGTGCAGCCAAATTCCCTTTAGAGAGAACCTTGAGCCTGCACACCCGAATAAATCCAAGAGTAAGGGAAGTCTGGGGTGATCCATTTGTCCCCATCCAGTGCAAAATCCTCTATTAGTCCCAGATTACCTCAGATCATCTCTTCCTTCCACTGTAGGAAGGAACAAGAACAGACATTACTTAACACCTGCTGTGGACATGAGCTTCCCTGGTGGCTCAGTGGTAAAGAAGCGGACTACAGTACAGGAGGCGCGGGTTCAATCCCTGGATTGGGAAGATCTTCTGGAGGAGGGCATGGCAGCCCAGTCCAGTATTCTTGCCTGGAGAACCCCATGGACAGAGGAGCCTGGCAGGCTACAGGCCATGGGGTCACTAAGAGTAGGACATGACTGAAGCAGCGGAGCAAGCATGCACGCACGTGGACACACTCTTGAATAGACCTTCCTTAATCTTCCCAACAACTTGTGAAGCAGATCTGAGCAACTCCTTCCACAGAAGGGCATGTACAGTCAAGCAGCTTGAGGAGCTTCCTATGACCACTGCAGTCTCAGTGGTGGGGCTGGGATTATTAGAACCTAAGCTTTGTGACCTCCAAACCTATGCATACTCTTCCCACTATATCCAAAGACATCCATCAAGTGATGTGCTTGGTGTTTCTTTCTGCTCAGAGTGCCTATTTAGACAGCATAAAAATTTGCAGATCTAGACTGAATGACCTCAGAGGGCAAGTGCATATTTGCCCAGCGGCCTTGGGGGTGGGAAGAACAGTTTTCACTTTTATAGCTTTTGAACCAGGCACAGCTTGTTGTCTTTGAACTTACAGTGCTCACTGCCAATAACACTCATTTTTCCACTTGTTCCTGCCCTGACTCTGGTGAGACCTGGCAGACTGGACCTCGGTCAGCTATATTATTTATATAAACAGGGAGTTGATGTATTGGTCTTTTTTCTGAGTCCAAAGTCAGGACACATGATCTGACCAAGACCTTTTTCTGATTTATAAATATATATATGAAGAAAAGGAATAACAAGTAAACCCACTTATTTGCACATTTAATCAATGGTTTTGATGGAAAGGTTCACAATTAAGAGACATCCTGGTTGAATGAGGGTGCAGTCAAGATATCTGTGTTGAGTAGAATTGATTTGAATTGAGCTGCACAACTGCCTGGCACTGGGAATGCCCTTGCCAGCTCTTCAATCGATTTCCTGCTCCTGCTGCAGGTGAAAGATGGTGGTCAGAAAACGGTTTCTGTGAAGAACAATAAGTGAATGACACATTGGAATTTTTTAAACAGAACTATTGCCTTTCTTTCATAAAATGAACTTCTTTGAAGCTGCTAAACCTCTTTCTCCAAACCCCAGGGTTGGTGCTAGTCCCGTGGGTGCCTGGTCTCCAGCTATCACTCTTTGGGCACTGATCTGTCTATAACCCTGAGCAAAGAGTTCAGGCCGCTGACCAGGCCCACAACCTGTGTGCCTCTTCGGGCTTCTGCTACTCGGGCCCCTCCCGGCTGGGCTGCTCCTGCACCAGCCTTCTCCTTGCCGTGTCTTGTTCAGTTCCCTCTGCCAACAAAACCTTTCACATCTGCCCCGCCCACACCATGCTGTGATTTCTCTGATTCTTTCCTCCATCAGTGCTGCCCTTCCCAACCTTTTCCAATAATGGGATGGGAATTATCCCTTGGAATATTGATCCATTATAAACTAGTGTCCCCATCCTCATGTCTTCAGGCTGTTCACATCTTCACATGACCTTCTTTCCATGTCCTGACTCAAAAAGCTTGCTTGCTCTCTCTTTCTGGGAAAGCTGGGGTCTAGCACCACCAGGGATAGCCAGGGAGGTTAGAAGATCTACCTCCAAAGGGGCACCTGGGATGTGCTGTATCCATGGCTGGGTGAGGCATCTTGGTGGGTGGACCTGAGGAAGCTTCCCAGAGGACTGTGTCCTCCATGTAGTGCAGCAGGATGGGAGAGAGGGTCAGCCAACCCAAAGAGGTAGCGTGAACCTGACAACTGGCGGCCTCACCTCAGTAGCAGGCACTGCTGGGGAGCAGGAGGATGTCAAGACCTCGTGGCTAAACTGCTCCTCAACAGGAGCTAATGAGGCTAGAAGATGGCCAGGGACCATTCCAGCACCTGTCTTTCAAGGTCACGATCATGTCACCTGCAATAGAGATAGTTTTAGTTCCTCCTTGACAATCTGAATGTCTTTTTTTTTTCCTTGTCTAATGGCCCTTACAAGAGTTTCCAGGACAATGTTGAACAGAAATGGAGAGAGCTGACATTCTTGTCTTATTCCTAATTTAGCAGGAGAACTTTCAGTCTTTCCCCCCACTTAAGTATGTTGTAAGCTGTGGAATTTTCACAGATGCCCTTTATCAGCTTGAGGAAGTTTCTTTCTGTTCCTATGTACTGAACATTTTCATAAAGGGTATTAGATTTTGTCAAATGCTTTGTCTGCATCTATTGAGATGATTATATGGATTTTTCCTGCTTTAGTCTGTTAACGTGGTATATTACATTGACTCATTTCCCTTTATTGAGTGATATCTCATTCCTGGAATAAATCCTTTTTATATGCTGCTGGATTTTGTTTGTTACTATTTGGCTGAAGATATTTGCTTCTATATTCATAAGAGATATTGGTCTGTAGTTTCCTTTCCTTAGGATATCTTTGTCTGGTTTTGGTATCAAGGTAACACTAACCTCATAGAATGAGTTAGGAGGTACTCGCTCTCCTATTTTTGGGGAAGAGATTGTGATAAATTGGTGTTAATTCATCTTTGAAAATCTGGTAGAATTCATTGGTGAAGCCATCTGGTTCTGGGATTTCCTTTGCAGGAATTTCTTGATTGCTGATGGGATCTTTTTTTTTATTAGAGGTCTACGCAGATTTTCTATTTATCGTTGAGTAATTTTTGGTAGTTTGTATCTTTGTAGGAATTATCCAGTTCGTCTAGGCTTTCTATTTAGTTGGCATACAATTATTTATAATAGTCTCCTATAATTATTTTTGTTCCTACAAGGTGAGTAATAATATCCCCTCTTTCTTTCCTGATTTTAGGAATTTGAATCATCTCTCTTTAACTTGGTTAGTCTAGCTAAAGGTCTGTTGATTTTGTTGATCTTTTCAAAGAATCAACTTTTGCTTTCATTTATTTTCTCTATTGTTTGTCTATTCTCGCTTTGTTTATTTCTGTCCTAATTTTTATCTCCCTCCTTTTGCTTACTCTGGGTTTGGTTTGGTCTTTTTTCTGATATCTTAAGGTACAACATTAGGATTTATATTTGAGATCCTTCTTTTGTCATGCAGGCATTTTCAGCCATAAGTAGCTTTCTAAGCACAGCTTAGCTTTCACAACATCCCATAATGTATATTGTATTTTCATTTTCATTCATTTCAAGGTATTTTCTAATTTCTCTTATGATTTTTTCTCTGATCCATTAGTTATTATTTAATTTCCACACACTGTGAATGTCACAAGTTTCCTTCTGCTAGTAATTTCCAATTTAGTTCCACTCTGGATAGAGAACATACCTTGTTTGATTCCAGTCCATTTATGTTTATTGGGCTTTGTTTTATGGCCTGACATGTGGTCCACCCTAGAGAGTGTTCCATGTGCTCTGAGAAGAACGTGTGTTCTGCTGTTGTTGAAGAATGTGTGTTCTGCTCTTGTTGAGTGGTGTGTTCTACAGATGTCTGTTAGGCCTAGTTGGTAGCATTCTTCAAGTCTTCTGTTTTCTTGATGATCTCCTGTCTAGTTGTTCTATCCATTTGTGGAGTGTTTTACAATTCTATCCAGCAATTTTCCAGTTCTCAGTGGACATTGACTGGGTGTCCCAGAAATTTAACTCAATTCTGACACTGCTGCTGCTGCTAAGTCACTTTAGTCATGTCCGACTCTATGTGACCCCATAGACAGCAGCCCACCAGGCTCCTCCGTCCGTGGGCTCCTCCAGGCAATTCTGACACTAGCAACCTGGAGATTGTGTCAGATTCTGCAAGGTAAGGGCTCAGTCTTCACAAGACTGCTCCCACTTCAGGCACCCATCACAAGTCCAGGTTGTCACTTCTGCCTCTGACTGACCAGTTATAAATCAGAGGTTCCCACAAACCTCTCCTTGAGTTTGTTTAATTTGCTAGACTGGCTCACAGAATTTAGAGAAACATTTACTTACTCTGACCAATTTATTATAAAGGATATGAGGAACAGCCAGATGAAGAAGTACATAGGACCAAGTTTGGAAGTACCCCAAGTCCAGGAGCTTCATTCTCCATGAAACTGAGGTTGCCACTCTCCCACCATGTGGATTTACTCACCAGTCCAGTAGCTCATCAAATCTTGTCGATCCAGAGTATTTATAGAACTTTAACACCACCCCCTTCCCTGGGATCAATGAGTCGGGCTGAAAGTCCCAACCCTAATCACATGTCTTCCTGGCAACCAACTCCATCCTGAGGCTGCAGGAAGTAGGAATTGCACCCTAAGTTAACTTAATTAGCATAAACTTGGGTGTTCTCAAGTGTGGCTCCTTATGAATAACTAAAGACACTCCTATCAGGAAATTCCAAAGGTTTTACCAGCTTTGTACCAAGAACTGAGGAAAAGGAGCAAATCTATTTCTTACTGTACCACACCATTATTGAAAATGGGCTACTGAAGTCTCCAAGTACTTCAGAATTGTCTATTTCTCCCTTCAAATCTGTCAGTTTTTACTTCATGTGTTTTGGGGCTCTGCTGTTAGGATCACATATAAATGTTTTATGGATTGTCCCTTTTATTACTATAAAATGTTCTTCTTTGTCTTCAACAACAATTTTTGTCTTAAAATCTATTTTGTCTGATACAGCCGCTCTGGCTCTCTTTTCGTTGCTATTTGAATGATATACCTTTTTCCACTCTTGTATTTTCAACCTATTTGTCTCTTCAAATATAGGCAGCATATAGTTGCATTCCCATCTTCTAGCTGAAGAATTTAATCCATTAGCATTTAATGTAACTACTGACAGGGTACAATTTATGGTTCTCACTTTATTATTTCTTTTCTACATATGTCGTTTTTGTCCTTCTGCTCCTCTATTACTGCCTTCTTTTGTGTTAAACCATTAACATCTTAATTTATAACAGTCTACTGCAGATGGTGATTGCAGCTACGAAATTAAAAGACGCTTACTCCTCGGAAGGAAAGTTATGACCCACCTAGATAGCACATTAAAAAGCAGAGATATTACTTTGCCAACAAAGGTTCGTCTAGTCAAGGCTATGGTTTTTCCAGTGGTCATGTATGGATCTAACAGTTGGACTATAAAGAAAGCTGAGTGCTGAAGAATTGATGCTTTTGAACTGTGGTGTTGGAGAAGACTCTTGAGAGTCCCTTGGACTGCAAGGAGATCCAACCAGTCCATTCTGAAGGAGACCAGTCCTGGGTGTTCACTGGAAGGAATGACGCTGAGGCTGAAACTCCAATACTTTGGCCACCTCATGGAAAAAGTTGACTCATTGGAAAAGACTGATGGTGGGAGGGATTGGGCGCAGGAGGAGAAGGGGATGACAGAGGATGAGATGGTTGGACGGCATCACCAACTAGATGCGTATGAGTTTGGGTGAACTCCAGGAGTTGGTGATGGATAGGGAGGCCTGGAGTGCTGTGATTCATGGGGTCGCAAAGAGTCGGACACGACTGAGCGACTGAATTGAACTGAGTGGCATCACCAACTAGATGCGTATGAGTTTGGGTGAACTCCAGGAGTTGGTGATGGATAGGGAGGCCTGGAGTGCTGTGATTCATGGGGTCGCAAAGAGTCGGACACGACTGAGCGACTGAATTGAACTGAGTTCAGATTAATACCAATTTAATTTCAATAGCATCTACAATCTTTACTCTTATATAGATCCAATCCCACATCTCTTTTGTATTGTTATTGTTGCAAATTATATCTTTATATATATTGTGTCTACCAATATAGATTTATAAGTATTGTTTTATGCAGTTGTCTTTTAAATAAGGGAAAAAAGAGTTACAAAGGAAAAAAATACATTTACTGTCTTTTATATTTACTTATGTAGTTACTTTTACTAATGATCTTTTTTTTTTTTTTTTTTTT
>SJYC01146746.1:0-14779 GCA_006408675.1 Madoqua kirkii | reverse complement strand
GGAAGATCCCCTGGAGAAGGGAATGGCTACCCACTCCAGTATTCTTGCCTGGAGAATCACATGGACAGAGGAGCCTGGTGGGCTTTGGTCCATGGGGTCGCAAAAAGTCAGACACAACTAAGAGACGAACTTTTCAGTTCCAGCCCTGACAATTTTACTCCCCTACTTAATCCCACCTGAGAATCAGCACACACAGCTGCAGGCATGGCTGCAGACAGGAACACCACACTGTGTTCCCAGCGGTGTCAACACACCACACACCAGGGGACCGAGAGGCGGGGAGCACCTGACCCTGCAGGTGGGAAGACAGACCCGGATTAGAGAACCTGAGTGAGGTTCCTAACCTCACCAGTCCTTGGTGACACCTGTAAAAACAATGGTACCTGCCCAGGGGTAAGGAGATTGTAATTCCAGTACCTGACACATCATAACTTTTCAATGACTTTTTCAATTATTATTAATACTTGTAATGATTCACATTGTTATAACTCTCTGTGGTTCTTTAGGCTTTACCTCAAGGCAGTCTGCTTGATCCCATGTTATTTTATCCACTTTTGCCTTGTTTACATACACCTAACCTTTTCCAGCTTGGTGAGAGAAAGGGCATGGGCTTTGAAGCCTAAATCACTGGTCCTGATTATACAAGTGACCTTGGGCAGGTTTAGAAGATTATACTTCCATAAAAATCAAACACTTTGTGCATTTGTTTTTCAGGTTAAATTAAATGAGATAAGTTGATCAAAGGTTTTATAATCTGTGCATGAGATAAATTCAGTTCAGTTCACCCACTCAGTTGTGTCCGACTCTTTGCGACCCCATGGACTGCAGTACACCAGGCTTCCCTGTCCATTACGAACTCCCAGAGCTTACTCAAACTCATGTCCGTTGAGTCAGTGATGCCACCCAGACATCTCATCCTCTGTTGTCTCCTTCTCCTCCTGCCTTCAATCATTCCCAGCATCAAGGTCTTTTCAAATGAGTCAGTTTTTTGCATCAGGTAGCCAAAGTATTGGAGTTTCAGCTGCAGTGTCAGTCCTTTCAATGAATATTCAGGACTGACTGACTTTAGAATGGACCGATTGGATCTCTTTGCAGTCCAAGGGACTCTCAAGAGTCTTCTCCAACACCACAAGCATCAATTCTTCGGCACTCAGCCTTCTTTATGGTCCAATTCTCACATCCATACATGACTACAGGAAAAACCAAAGTTTTGACTAGATGGACTTTTGTAGGCAAAGTAATATCTCTGCTTTTTAATATGCTGTCTAGGTTGGTCATAACTTTTCTTCCAAGGAACAAATGTCTTTTAATTTCATGGCTGCAGTCACCATTTGCAGTGATTTTGGAGCCCCCAAAAATAAAGTCTGTCACCGTTTCCATTGCTTCCCCATCTATTTGCCATGAAATGATGTGACCAGATGCCATGATCTTAGTTTTCTTAATGTTGAGTTTTAAGCCAACTTTTTCACTTTCATCAAGAGGCTCTTTAGTTCTTCTTCACTTTCTGCCATAAGTGTGGTGTCATCTGCATATCTGAGATATATTAGGTAGTCTCTAAATGTTAGTTCATTTTCTTGAATCAGATTCTTTGTTTTCAACTCCAAAATCATAAATTATTTTCAAGCAAGCAAGACTTATTGCAATGATGAATTCCATTGCCAAGTGTAACTAGAAGTGTGCACACAGAAAGGGAAGAGTCTACTGGTAAGAAGTCTATGGCCAGGGCAAAGGTAGAGTAGCATGGGGGGCTAGCAGATGGACTGACAGCTTAACTTTCAGGCAAGATGGACAGGAACCTCCTGATCAAAGCTCTGAAAGGACTGAGATTCTGGAATCCTAGCAAACCTTGGACAACAGAACACAGGGGAAACAGATTCGAGTTACACCAGGTTGAACTTTGGAAGTCACACTAGGCCTCAAAACATAATATGTTGTACATAGAACTGTTGAACACAGTCAAAAAGAAGACCAAGAGAAGACAACAAAACTTACCCTAAAGAAATAAAACAGAATGGTGGATTATTAGGGTTCCATGGTAAGTGTCCACTTATTTCAACACTACTCTGTAATATCTAATCCTGGTTCAAAGTCTCCAGCATTCCCAGGGGTTTCTATTGGGCAATCATAGAAGAAGGGAAGGTCCTCCTGGCAGTGGGCACTGTGTGGTGCTTAGGAATGAAAGACAGGAAAGAGTGGAGGGTGTAGTCATCATCGTTTTCAAGACTGCAGCTCAGGATGATGGCACACAAACACATGCTGGGGAAAGAGGATATAATCCATCATAGAGAACAAAGGAATTTCAAAGTATTTTCTAATTAGGAAACATTAGAAGAAAAAAGGGAGATTGAAAACTATTGAAAAGTTCTTTCTTCTAGACCTTCTAGGCAATTTTGGTTTGTTTTTATTGCTATGAGCAGTTACAATGGATCTGTGAACTCTATGGCGTAATCTGCTGAAAGGAACAACTGCCATTAATTTTAATTTCCCTTCATGGTGAATTTCAATTAGTTACTTGTCTGAGTGATAATCTACTATCTAGACAGCTTCCAGATATGAACAGCATTATCTTTAATGTTCCTTAGGTAACAGAAATTAGTAAATTTAAAACGTGCCTTTGTAAAATCAAGGCTGATTAAGATCTAAATCTAAACACCCCACCACCACTGCCACCAAATTTTTGCTTTCTTTATTAGGATTTCCTGTCTCTGACAAACATACCAAAAACAACAGAAATAGAACCATTTTCTCTTGGATCCTGTCATTTACATAGCAAGCAAGTAGTGTGTGAATTACAAAATGCCTACTCTTCTCTCAAGAGACTCATTTGCAAAGCTCTGAGAGTAGGAGGAAAAACGGTAAGGTTATGCTAGAGCAGTTTCCTTTAATACATTTGGAGAAATAAAACTTTAAACACTGTTAAAAATCAAAATACAGGTTAAAATGCTTTAAAATGTAGATACAGAAGAACACTTATTTAACATGGTAAAAATAATAGGAATGTAAAACCAACAGCTACCATATATAACAGGAAAACTTATGAGACACCTCTGTTAAAATCAGGACAAAACAAGATGTTTTTCTGTTAAAGTTTTTCGGAGGCTTTAGCTACTTTCCAAAGCAGATCAAACTTACCAAAAATTAATTTGCATAGTGATCAAATACTGAATTTTGGAATTTTACTTCTTGCCTTGGCTTCTTCCAAGCTGCTTGCTGTTGGATAGCCATGGTACTGCCCCTCCCTGCATGCATCAGAACCATTACCATTCCCCAACACCTTTTTTCTATGAAAGCGAGTTTATAATGATTCATGCTGCATGAAACTGTCTTAAATAGCTTGTGAGGATTTCACTATAAGTTTTCGTTTTTCCTCTAGCTTTGCATCCCCGGCTCCCCGGCTCCTTTGAGGTGTGGTGGGATGAAGGAGACACTCAGGATGGACATCCATAACCACCTCTAAAGGCTGGAAGATGCTCCCAGATCACTGCCCAGAGCCCTCTATGGCCACGTCCCTAAGGGCCAGCCCCGGAAGTCCAACAAGAACTCGGCTCCGGCTCCTCTCCCCAGCGTGTGCACAGAGGGCAGTTACCATCCTCATTGACTGTAAACCATGGAACAGGTTTGTTGATTTTTCGTTACTTAATCTGGAGCTGCCTCCTTCTCCCTCATGAAACTGAGGGAGGGAAAATCGGCCCATTCCTGCCAGAACAGAAAAAAACAGAGGAGGGGTGGGGGTGAGGTGGGAGGCACCAAGATCTGGCTTGCCCCTGGTGCCTGGCGCCACCCACTCGAAGCGGTGAATCCCACACCTTGGTGACAGCTCAGGACTGACTGTGAGAGAAGCAGGGAGAGGACGTGGGGTGGGGGGTGGGGAGGGGGTGGTGCTCCAGAAGTTCCAGCCCCTTGCCACTCGTGCCCTCGAAAGAAGAGAGAATGACCACAGCGTCCAGAAGCGGGTGCTGACTGCTCTGTTCCCGCCACATGGGAGGAAAGTGAAATTCTGCAGGCTCAAAACAAAATGAGAAGAATTAAGTGTGTGGTTCTGGTGGAAATTGATAGAATTTGGCCAGAAGATCCAGGGGAAGCCTGGATTTTTTATTAAAATTTTTTAAAAAGCAAAACCAAGAAAATGCTTTTTTTTTAACTACCATATTTAGCAAAAATTTTAAGACAGTAACCTTGAAAGGGTCAGCCACAGGTATCAATAGCCCAAGCCTTCTGGAAAGCCTTGCACCCACACCTTGAGTCAGCAACTTTGTTTCTGTAATAAACCCACTCCAAATCTGAACTTTACTTTAAGAAAACAACTGAAATGTGGACATAGCTTTTTAGCCTATTCTCTTGTATATATTAGCCACAGATAGGAATAATAATTTTCTCTTCTCCATTCAAATATCCACGCTCCCTGTCTGGTTCATGTTTATGGCATTGTTTTAGAGCATCTAGCTCCAGGTTCACTGATTAAATTGTTATCTGTAACCCCACCCACTTCTCTGCTCACCTGTCTGCCTACTCCCTTCAAATTCCTTCAGAAAGGAGAAGGTGCTAATTTGATTGGCCAAATCCCAGGAAACTGATAGTATACCCGTCTCTGTCTGTTAAAGATACAGGCAGCCATGCTGTCTCTCACTAAATGCACTAGAATCTTAGGCTGCACTCTGCCCTGCCCCGCATTGAGGACTGGCCTGAGCAAGCTGTTCATGACTTCCTATGCCATGGAACTCACCAGAAGGGGACAAGACCTCAAGACTGAGCCTCAGGCTGAGGGAGCATCTAAACTGCCTGCTCCACCTGGGCTGTGATTCGAAAGGTCTGCACAGGAGGTCATCAGACTCTGGTCCAGCTATCAGATGACACAAGTGTCCTTTTGTTCTTCTCAGCGTTTGGATGCACTCTCAGGAGGCTCACAGCAGGAGAAGGGATTGGTGAGATGGGATTAGGCTTTCTTTGGATCTTCTGGCCAAATATTAATACCATCAGTTTCCCCCAGAACTGCACACTTACTCTTCTCATTTTGGTTCAGCAGCCACAATTTTGTTTTCTGTGAGTCTCTTTCTGTTTCATTCATTTGTGTCATATTTTAGATCCCACATATAAGTAGTATTGGGCGGTACTTGTCTTTCTCTTTCTGACTTACTGTGCTCAGTACGATAACCTCCAGGTCCATCCATGTTGCTGCAAATGGCATTATTTCATTTTTTTTTTCCTTAATAGCTGAATGATTTGTATTGTGCATTGTGTTGTACGGGAGGTTTGACTATAAATCAGTACACACTATCCATATAGCTGGTGGACCCTGAGGATGCCTCTAGGTCTGTCCTTATCTCTGCAGCCTTGTGCCTGCCTGAGGCTGCCAACCTAGGGTCTCAACGTTCTGCTTTAACCAAATTCTAGGAGTCTCTCTCCTCTTTATCTTCCCTCCCTCCTCCTTTTGGCTCAACACACATTAGCAGAATGAATAGGACACATTCCAACTCTCTGTGTAACACTCATAGAACTCTTTACTCCAGAAGTGATTACAAGGGCCAATTAAGTGGCACAATGTCACCAAAATTTGCTCCTAATTTGTGCAGAAGGAAGCTGTCTGCCCATTAAGCTGGAGTTCCATGATCTTCACAAGTGAATCCCCTCAGTCATTTCAGTCGGCTTCAGTCCTGTCCATGGAGACATGCACAGTGTGTGCCACCTCACAACTCTGGCAAGATTTGGGCATCCAGATGTTACAGAAGCCCTGAGAATCTTTAAGCTACCTCCATATTCTGCTGGTGATTCAGGAAACCTATAGGAGATATTGCCAAAGGCTCTAGAAACCCTTAACGTATTTGCAGATATCAGCTGCTTCAGCTAAAGGCTCTAATCCTGTATTAACCGAAGTCTGGTGACTCGGCTTGTGATGGGTTCATTACTATGGGGTTCTGCTCTGCCTTAGGAGAGTAAGGAAAGCAATAAAACAGGTGAAAGAAGCTAACAGCTTCAGGTGACATCTCATATCCCAGTTTGGCAGCCCTTGCTGAGTATCCAGTGGGGGTCAGGATTCCCCTTAGTTCATTAATTAAAGTTGGAGGGATCCTCACAGAGTTCTTGCTTGGGGGAGGAGCCAGGTGTGAGCTGTACATGGCTTGCTACATCCTGGGTTCAAACTACTCATCTGGAGTATGCATGCATGCTAAGTCACTTCAATCATGTCCAGCTCTGTGAGATTCTATGGACTGTAGCCCACCAGGCTCCTCTGTCCACAGGCTTCTCCAGGCAAGAATACTGGAGTGGGTTGCCATGCCCTCCTCCAGGGAATCTTTCCAACTCAGGGTTCGAAACTGTGTCTCTTAGGTATTCCGCTTTGGCAGGCAGGTGCTTTACCACTAGCGCTGCCTGGGAAGCCCCACTCATCTGGTATGAAACCCCTTTGAGAATATTCTACTAACTCAGCGGAATGGACTCATTAACCTTGCTCTCAGAAGCCAGGTCCATCTGGACAGGTCAGCCCGACGTCACACCTGGAAGCAGGCAGTAAAGCTCAGGGTGTTTTGCAGGTGCTCCAGGTTTGCAATTACAGTATGTGTCTCAAGGTAGACAGACCTGAAGTGCTGAACCCGATACTCTGCAGGGCTGACTCCCAACAGCAGACTGGCCTCTGGGCCTGGGAGATGGTTCACCTCCTTGTCTGTGAAACTGGCCCAGTGTGCATGTAAGCCAAGGCCCCCAGGCCGGGCAGAACATAAATGGTTTGCCTTGGGCACAGGGTCCTGGAATGTCTGGTGACAAGGGCGGGGGTCTGTCTCTTATACACATCTGGTCCAGCTCTGACCTGGCTCTCCAGGGCAAGTCTCTGTTCTTCTGGGAAGCTCAGTCTGGTCTGTAAAACAGGGCTGAGAAGAGTTGCCTTCCTGGAACAGTGCAGGTGTGAGATGGCAGCTGTGACACCATCTTTCATTTCAACTTCTGACTGTGCTATCCCGTTTTTGAAAATGGAAGACTAAGGAAAGGAGCCCTTTACTCCTCACAGAGCCTGAGTATTTCCCACGCTTGAGCCTACCAAGTTCTATGGGCCAGAATCTGGGTCCGCCCATGACGGAAACACAAAGCCTCCCTCTCCGGAGAGGACATTAAATGATGGCAGGGGTTATACTTACAGTGTTATAGTTACTCTGAATGATCAGGCTAAGTCTGTGCATCAATGAAGACTTGATCACATTTTCTCAAGCAAGTATTAGGAGACAGGGAGCTGACAGTTTAAAGGTATCAGTGGGACAAGCAGGCACAAGACACAGAACCATCCTGGTTGGTTTTGATGCTGTAGCTGCTGGTGAAGGAAGAGGTATCCATGTCTGCTGAAAGGTGATGACTTGCTGGAGAGGTCTGGGGAAATGGGTATGGAGTCTTGGAAGTGTTTGCAGAATTCTAAACCCAGTCCCAGCTTGATGTTAACCTTCAATAAGTCATAGAGTGGCTTAGGGCATCTGTTTTCCACATCTTGGAGAAGGGCTTGATGATACCTCCTACTTGGGTGTGCACTGAAGTATTTAATTAATGTTTGCAAATCACCTTGAGATGCCGTTGTAGGGCCCACAGCCAAAAACAAAGCCGGCTTGTTTATTTTGGCAGTAAAAAAGTTAAGTGCTCTTTACTAATTAACACCCTATTAATACAACAGTGAAGTCCAGGAAGAGTTACTCAAGATCATGTTTATTTTTATCTCTCTGCTTAGGTTGGTTTCCAAGCTAAGGAAATCTGAACTTACCTTGATGGTGTGAAGCAATGATTTCCTGAAACCTCCCCTTCAAGCCAAACTCAGCCAACAAAGAAATATGCGAAGATGTGTGCATGCCAGGAAATGCCAGTTAAACAGGTGCCTGTTGGGGAAATATTATAACCAGAAACCCCAAGCAAATGTTTCCCGCACTGAAACTCACCTGGACTCCAGAACACACTTCCTGTGAAGAGTGTGGGCACAATGAGAGTGCCCTCTGCTGGCAGTCAGGAGTATTTTCTGTGATTAGTCTGCCAACTTGAAGGTGTGCCATGTAAGTTGCCTTAGTCATGTCCGACTCTTTGCAACCCTATGGACTGTAGTCTGCCAGGCTCCTCTGTCCATGGGATTCTCTACGCCGACATGTAAGAGCCTACAGAAATAGAATTTGAGAGAATTCAGTTCAGTTCAGTTCAGTAGCTCAGTCGTGTCCGACTCTTTGCAACCCCATGAATTGCAGCATGCCAGGCCTCCCTATCCATCACCAATTCCCGGAGTTCACCCAAACTCACATCCATCGAGTCGGTGATGCCATCCAGCCATCTCATCCTCTGTCATCCCCTTTTGAGAGAATTAGTAAAGTTTAAAGGAAGCTTGGGCTTCCCAGGTGGCAGTAGTGGTAAAGAACCCTTCTGCCAATGCAGGAGATGTAAGAGATGTGGGTTTCATCCCTGGATCAGGAAGATCCCCTGGAAAAGGAAACCCACTCCAGTATTCTTGCCTGAGAAATCCCACGGACAGAGGAGCCTGGTGGGCTACAGTCCATGGGGTTGCAAAAGAGTCGGCAACGACTGAAGTGACTTAGCATGCGTGCAAAAGAAACTTATTAGGCCCACTTCCATTTTTATAAATGGCAATAAAGTCCAGCATAATCATTATAAGAAAGTAAAATTACTATACAAACACAGGCCTCTGTTATATAGCATACCTGGAAAAGTTTAGAAGGAAGCAGAGGTTGCTATTTGAGGCAGAGAGGGTAAATTGATGATAAAGGAGTGGGGTGGGGGAAATACTAGAGTGATTCCCTTGGGTAGATAAGAGAGGGTGGGATCTGATGGATAATCAGGGGTATGGGTCTGCTGGGGTCATGAATTTTCACACTATTTTCATACTAAAGGAGGGAGGGCGGACTGCAAACGGGTAGGTGAGTAAGTATTACAGTGGAAGTTGGTGGAGAGGTTCTTTTGATTTTATCACTGAAATGGGAAGCAAATTCATCAATGGAGAGTGAGTTTGCTGGAGGAGGGGGGAAAAGTTTTAAACAGTCCTCCAGGAAAGTGAGAGAATGATTCCACCAGCGAGACAAAACCAGACTGCTCAGCAGTGGTGAAGAGGGTGCTGCCAGGAGTTTAAGGGGCACTCAGGAGAGAGGCCACTCCCACTTACAGTGCAGAAAATTACAAATGTCATCCACCCTAATCTGCATGATCACAATTTTTTTTAACCATCAGAAATCTGAGGTCACAAGGAAGCAAACTATAGGAACTACAAGGGGGGAAAAAAGGCCTTTTGAGAAGAGATGGCTCTCACTAACTGTGTTACCTGAGGGTAGGCCATGGGAGGAGGTGGCCAGCAGGTACCAGCAGGGAAGAAGAAGTGAGCTTAAGTTTTAACTAGCGGCTTAGTGTGGGTGACAGTGTCTGTTCAAAACAGCTGGGTGCTGCAGACATAGGGAGAGTTTGCTTTCACTCACGAACTTTCCCCATAGGCCTCCAGTGGGTGCTCTTCAGAGAGATGGAAGACAGGCAGGAGATGGTACAGAGCCCCTCTCCGTGCTGCAGGCACACAGAGCGCCACCAATGGCTATATGCGGACAGGTCCCCACATTGCTCTTCTGAACAAGAGGATAAGAGTGAGTAGTGCAGAAGAAATATTTAGATAGAGAAGAAGAGATACTGGTAAAGCACTGCATAAAGAAATGAAATACATCAAACCACAGATCCAAAACACCCAGAGAACCGAGAAGGATAAATGCGAAACAAAACCAGCATCACCTAGACACATCTTAATTTAATTGACTATGAGGTGAAAACCAGTGTTACAGAGAGAAGCTTAAAGGCAATCTGTGGAGCTGGGGCTGGGTGAAGGGGAGGCCTAGAGGGAGAAGAAAGGCACATAATATTCAAAGAACAAAGAGAAAATTATAATAGACTGTCATCAGGAACATGCAAGCAGAAAACAATGAAGCAGCATCTTTAAAATACTGAAAGAGCTACTGATCCAGAATTCTACACCTAGTGAAAATGTCCTTCAAAGGTGAAGGCAAAATAAACACTTTCCCAGAAAGAAAACAGCTGAGAGAACTCAATGACCACAGACCTGCAGAAATGTTAAAGGAAATTCTTCAGGCAGAAAGAAAAGTGTGCCAAACAGAATATCAGATCCACACAAAGAAATAAAGAGCTGCAGAGATGCTCCATAGGAGGCTAAGGTAACACTTCTTAATTGCTCTAAAAATAACTCCCTAAAGCAAGGGTTAGCCAACATTTTGTTAAAGAGCTGGATAGTAAAGGTTTTAGTGTCACAGGCCATGTGGTCTCTGTTGCAATTACTCAGCTCTACAGCTGTAGTGTGAAAGTAGCTGTAAATAATGGGTGTGGCTGTGTTCCAATAAAACTTTATTTACAGAAATATGTGACTGATCTGAGAGTCATAGTTTGTTACCATCTGGTCTAGAGAAAATATGATTTTTAAAAAATGTATTGTGGGGTTTACAAAATATGTAAGAGTAAAATATAAGACAAAAATAGCACAAAGAATCAGAGGAAGAAACTGGCAGTATACTGTTGTAAGATCTTACACCATTCAGAAGGGACTGACTGTAATTAAAGACATACACTGTAAACTCTAGCTGCTGCCAAGTCACTTCAGTTGTGTCCGACTCTGTGCGACCCCATAGACGGCAGCCACCAGGCTCCCCCGTCCCTGGGATTCTCCAGGCAAGAACACTGGAGTGGGTTGCCATTTTCTTCTCCAAAGCATGAAAGTGAAAAGTGAAAGTGAAGTCGCTCAGTCGTGTCCAATCCTCAGCGACCCCATGGACTGCAGCCTTCCAGGCGCCTCCATCCATGGGATTTTCCAGGCAAGAGTACTGGAGTGGGGTGCCATTGCTAAACTCTAGGGCAACCGTTAAACATTTTTAAAGGGAACATAACTGATGAACCAATGGTGGAGATTAAATTAAGTCATTAAAAATAATCCCAAAGCAGACAGAAAAAGATTGACACAAGAACAAAGAACAGATGGAACAAGAAAACAACTGACAAGATGGTAGAGGGAAACGCAACCATACTAATAATTAGATTAGATGTAAATAGTCTTAACACTCTATTAAAAGGCAGACGTCAGATTTTATATTTTAAAAAAATGGCTCAACCATATACTGTTGACAAGAAACCCATTTTTAATGTAAATATGTAGATGGGATAAAAGAGAAAGGATGGACTTCTCTGGTGGTCCAGTGTTTAAGAACCTGCTTTGCAATGCAAGGGACACCAGCTGAGTCAATCCCTGGTCTGGGAAAATTCCATATTCCATGGAGCAACTAAGCCCATGTGCCACAACTACTGAGCCAGCACTCTAGAGCTCAGGAACTGCAACTGCTGAAGCCCACGCACCTAGAACCCATGCTCCACAACAAGAGAAGCCACCACAATGAGAAGCCCACACACCGCAACCAAGAGTAGCCCCTGCTTGCCACAACTAGAGAAAGCCCATGTGCAGTGAGGAAGACTCACCACAGCCAAAGTCGCAAATAATAAAGCCGTTTTTAAAACAAGAAAAAGGATGAAAAATGACATATTAGTGCTATGCAAATACTGATCAAAGGAAGCTGAGGGCTGAGGTGACGGTATTAAAAGACTTCAGAGCAAAGGTTATTAGTAAGGATAATAGCAACTCTGCAGAATGAGCCTGGTGGGCTGCAGTCCATGGGGTCGCAAAGAGTTGGACACGACTGAGCGACTTCACTTTCACTTTTCACTTTCATGCATTGGAGAAGGAAATGGCAACCCACTCCAGTGTTCTTGCCTGGAGAATCCCAGGGACGGGGGAGCCTGGTGGGCTGCCGTCTGTGGGGTCACACAGAGTCGGACACGACTGAAGCAACTTAGCAGCAGCAGAATGATAAAGGGTCAATTCACCACAAAGACACATCATTCTCAATACGAATGCATTTAATGCCAGAATTTCAAAGGAAATGATACGAGAACAGGAAGGAGAAATGAACAAACTCAGGGCTACAGTCGGATACTGCAACACTCTGCTTTCAGAAATCAATAGGAAAAGGAAGCAAAAAGTCACAACCAGTCTAAACACCTGACCAATACAACCAACTTGAGCCACTCGTCCCTGCTAGGACACTCCACTCACAACAGCACAATGCACATTTTTGTTTTGAATGACTGGGATCATTTATCAGGATACATCATATACATCATATTCTGGGCTACAAACTCCTACAAAAATAAAAGAATAAAACTTGTAAAGAGCAACCAGTCAACACGGTTCCATGGTCATAACCAGCCTAGGTCATTTATGTGGGTTTAGCCAAAGTAATCAGAGAGTTGGACTTAACTATGTTTGGGATTTTTCCAAGAATAGTTCCCCCTTATCCGTAGGAATTATGTTTCAAGACCCTCAGTGAATGCCTGAAACGATGGGTAGCACTGAACCCTATATATTACTCTATTTTCTCTCATACATGTAAATAATTATGATAGTTTAACTTATAAGGCATGCTGCTGCTGCTAAGTCGCTTTAATCATGTCTGACTCTGTGCAACCCCATAGACAGAAGCCTACCAGGCTCCCCCATCCCTGGGATTCTCCAGGTAGGAACACTGGAGTGGGTTGCCATTTCCTTCTCCAACTTATAAGGCATAGCAAGAGATTAACAACAATAATAATATAACAATTATAACAAATACTGTAATAAAAGTTATGTGAGTGTGGTCTCGCTCTGAGAATATCTCATTGTACCACATTCATCCTTCTCGTGATGATATGAGGTGATAAAATGCCTATGGGACGAGATGAAGTGAGGTGAATGATGTAGGTACTATGACAGGGCGTTAGGCAACAAATGAGCTGATGTGATGTATTAGAGGGAGGATCAACTGCTTCAGGAGAGCTGGATCATCAAGATACGAGGATGAGGAATGGACAGTGTCGATGGTTGGGGATAACGGGTGGGGCAGAGAGGTACAGGGCAGGAGTCCATCATGCTCCTCAGAACCACACATGATTTAAAACATGAATTATTTATTCTGGGGCTTTCTACGTAACATCTCTAGACTGCAACTGACTGTAATAGCCAAAACCATGGAAAGTGAAACTGCAGATAAAGGGGATGTGTGTGAAGAGACAGAGGGTGAGGGAGTTTTAAGAAAGGGATGACAGCATTGGATCGTGGCATTTATATCAGGTAAGATACAAGAACACAGCGAGTAGTGAAAAGGTAATAGGATCAGTGGACTGGAAGATCTGGTAAGCATTATTGGAATTCGAGCGTTGGAAGAAGTCAACTGGATATTTAGATGGTGGTCAGAGAGCGCCTGCTTGAAACTGACATTGTGGGTAATGACGAGGTCAGGCGAGTAACAGGCACATTGAGAACATGCTCACTGAGCTCCTGAAAACGCCATCTGTGTGGCTATTAAAGCATTATGAAAGGAGCGGTGCTGCAGAGAGTTATGGTGAGCCAGGAGCTAAAACCTTCGAGGGATAAAGGGAAACGATAGCAGGCACGACGGCCACAAGGGGGTTCAGTTCAGCTGAGTGGCTCAGTCGTGTCCAACTCTTTGCAACCCCATGAACCGCAGCACGCCAGGCCTCCCTGTCCGTCACCAACTCCCAGAGCAGAGGATGATATAATCTAATGTTATTAAGGGGAGGGAAGGTCAGTCTAGTAGCAGAAATGAGGAGCAAGGAGACCACATGCTGCCCTGCCAGGCTCACTGGTGAGGAGGTGAGAGAAAACTGCCTTCCCCTGAGAAGGCAGCAGAGAAGGCAGAGTCCTTAGGAGAGCACGAACGTCCGTAAAGTGAATTAGGAGGCATTCGACTTCTTTCCTTACTGCAGACCAGGGGAGATTTTAAAGTTCAAATTAGCAGTCTGCACACGCTATTTGTTTCTTTTCTACCTGAAGCCCCAGTGAAATGATGGTGAAGGAGTAAACTTATATGTTAATAATAGAAGAAAATAGAAAAGGGATCGTTGACAGGTGCAAGATTCCACAAACTTATTGTAGATAAAAAGAGATAGACCATCAGACACTTGCTGAATAAACAGGTGAAGCAAATACCCCAGAATATGTAGGAGGAAACAACAGCAAAGGACAAAGCCAATAGCCCCAAGAAACCCTGGAGGGTTAGGAACAGGCCACAGTTGGCATGATGGAGGGCAGAGGTGAGAAGGAAAGTCTCAAAATGAAGAGCTTAATTCAAAGCGAGCCCCTCTTGCACCAAACTATAGGCTCTTCTCTAAAGATACTGAACTTACTTCCTGGGGCCAAAACAGACTCCCAGGGTGGGTCCCAGCACCAGCTAGGCCAGTGCCCCACTTAGGCATTTGGAGGCCCCAGCTTGGGTCTGACCATCTCCATGCTAATCTGAGAGTGGCATGCCTGCAGCTGAGCCTGGTCAACACTGCGGAGCTGCCAGCCAGCTTACCCGTTCCTGGGAGAGACCTAGGGAGAAAGACAGCTGCATGCCTGCATCAGCAAGGAGAGCCACGGCAGCTCCGGAGAAAAACCAACACCACTCCCCATTATTAAACAGGAATTGACAATAATCAGATGACAAACACCTGAGCATTCAATGATAAAGATATACCAACAGAACAAATCACTCCAAAGGCAACAGGAAATTCAGTGAAGAGCAGAAAACCAAAAAACAAAGAACCCTCTAATTAATGTCCCCAGAGATTGTGACATGTTGTATGGCTACAGATTTAAAAAAAAAAAAAAAAAGCAGGATGCTATTTAAAAAGAACAATCAGAAAATTAATTAGAAAAAAATTAATAGAATAATTGAAA